>PVIR01000787.1:97047-151193 GCA_004026965.1 Petromus typicus | reverse complement strand
GTGATGGTTGTGAGTTTTCATGTATTATTTGCGATTCTTCAATAATGTTGGTTTCTTCCCTTGGACTACAATTTCTGGAAATGGATGCTGTCAGGTCTTTTATACCACGTTATACCCGGAGCCCACCTAACCCTCCAGGTGTTCAGTAGAAGTGCTGTAAAGCAAAGATGCCAGAGAATTTAAGAGCTATTGCTTATTTTTTTATAAATCAATGCTCGTTATACAAATTTATGAAGATAGTAAAACTACAAAGACAAAGTATAAAGCTAAAGGGGAAAAAAGAAGTAGAAAAAAGGAGAACAAAGACTAAAATACAGGTTACTGGAAGGCAGAGAGCATAGCAACAGTAATAAGAGTACAAACAACCCAGAAGGCATAAGATTATTGAGAGAAGTCACATGGAGGAATGCAGTATGCCAGCAGTTATAAACCTGTTTCCTCAAACACTGGTGGCACAGTAGTGTGGATTTCATGCCCACCCTTAGAGGCTGAGGTCCACTCTCCCATCATGCCTGCTCCAGGTCACAGGTGCCAAAATAATAAGTGTTCAAACTGAATCTTCTTCCCTCCACACAGGCCTGCAACTCCTGCGGCCTTCGTGCTCCCTTGGCTTTCTACCTTTGGACATATCACATTACCTCTTTTAGCTAAAATTTCCTCATTGACAGTAAATGAAGTATTGTTCATTGAGGTAATGTATACATTTAGAAAACATTCCCCCCCCCCTTTTTTTAGCCTATGTCTCACTAAGTTGCCCAGGCTGGCCTCAAACTCACAGTACTCCTGATTCAGCCTCTAAAGTAGCTGAAATTACAGGCATGCACCACCATGCCCAGTTTTACATCCTAATTTTTAAGAATTTGTTTTAAGGGCCAGGATTTAGCTCAGTGGTTTCGGCGCCTGTCCTGCAAGTGCAAGGGTCCCGGTTTGATCCCTGGTAACCACATGCAACAGTGGGGGCCCTGGAGACTCATGCCCACCAGCAATCAGTACCACATACCACACTGCTGGGTGTGGTAGCTTATGCCTGTAATCCCAGCACTTGGGAGGTAGAGGCAGGACGATTGCTGTGAGTTCAAGGCTGAGCTCAGGGCCAGTTTGAACTACAAAAGTGAGACCTTCTCTTAAAAAAAAATTGTTTTAAGTAACTGATTCTCAAAAGTCATTCAGTAGAAGTTTTGTCTGACCATAAACTATGTGAAGGTACTTCCATTCACAAGGTCTTCATTCAGTATATTCAGTATATAGATAATATTTTTATATTAATAATTATCAAGGTAAAGATCGCAGCTGTTCTGAATCTTTTAGCAAGTATTTTCTCAAAACATCGAAGTCTTTATCAGGAAGCAGAGTGGCTATCCCAGTTGACTCACGAGGAATGGTGAATGTGTTCTTTCTAATCTAGACATGGTATTGAGTAACCAGATAGTGGTTCTTCACTGTCAACTTCCAGACTTCCCAGTTTTGCTTCATTTGATCCCAAGACCATAAGCTACTTCAGATGTGCAAAGTGTCCCCATCAGTAAGGGGCAGCTCAGAGACACAACTGCCGGCCCACTGGCCAGCGGGCACCTGCATTTCTGCAGCCACAAGTAGCTTTCCATTCATTCAGCAGGACCCGGAAGCTGACTTCATTTGCCACTGGAGTAGATCCTGCAGCACGGATAGAGGAGGGAAAAAAGCAGAGTTAATGCAATATTTTATTAAATACTCATTCCAAAACAGTGTAGAATTTAATTAAAAATTAAAATTCTTATAACAGTGCTACATTTCCATATCTGTAGTTCACTGGAGTTGTGAAATATGGATATGTTTACCCTATACTCACTTTCTGTAGTCTAGTTTGATTCTTCTCATGTTTACAAAATATCAGTAAATGGAGATACATGAGAAAAACACAAATATTTAATGTCTCATACTTTTTGCAGTTTAGGGCAATTTTAAACAATTATTATTTTTTTTCTTTTTAGCTGATACTTTCTAATTACATTTACTTTATCTTTGCTTTATACTTTTTTGTACCTTTCCTACATGGGAAGAAATCAAGTTAAGGAAGTGTAACCTGAACCACAAAGCTGGAGAGAGATCATAGTATGAGATAGAATGTGCACAATTACAATAATAAGAAGCCCTTGCTTGGCCGTGTGTGTGTGTGTGTGTGTGTGTGTGTGTGTGTGTGTGTGTGTGTGTGTGTGTTGGCTGGGCCAGGAGCTCACTTTCTGGCCACACCTAATGCATAAAGGGGAAAGGGAAACAGTGACAAGTGGTGTCATTTCCAGAAGTCAATGCATATTACAGAAAGAAACAGTCGCCAGCAGCTTCTTTCCTTCCCTTGTCACCTGACATCTACAGATGAGAGAGACAGAAAGAAGTGGAGAAGCGCTACCTGGGTAGAAATGTCGGGAAAGGATTTAAAGGCCATTTTGTGTTTCAGCCACAACCCAGTAAATTACACTGGATTAAAATAGTGCCAGTCATTTGGAGCCACAGAGCCTCAGGACCTTTACATTTCTAAGGCAGCCCACATTTCCTATTAATCCCTTCTTTCATGCCTTGCTTTGGAACCATCGCTAAGATTAAAATAGAAGGAAAGTATTTAATTTCAGTTTTACAAAGGCTCTTTCAATAATTTCAAAAATATATTTCTTCTCTTTGAGCCTTTGCAAAAAAAGTTGATCTGCAAATGCATATTAAAGAGCCGTGTGCCGTAGGGACAGGCTGGGGTCCTGTGGACTCAGAGGCTACGTGTTGGGTCTTTAGGGAGTTGGCATTTTTCATTAAACTCCCCTGTAGCTTGAATCCCACTGAAAGTCTCTTGCAAGGTTCTGAGTACAGAGAAAGGGATAGAAAATACCCATCTCTACACATTTGTCAAGTTGCATTACAAGGAAAAAGAATAGAAGAAAAGGGTCCAGTTCCATCTGAAGATATGAAAGGAAATTTCAGGGAGGTTGGTGTCTACTCAAAGAGCAGGAAAGAATTGGAGTTCAAAATAGTTTGCACTCGTCCTTTGATCTCTTTAACTTCTGCCAAATAAAACCACATTTTGCTTTTATATGGAAATTAATCACTAAGTTTTGAGTGTAAGTCTTTAGTTTTGCAGACATAGTATGTAAGATTATCTCTGATTCATAGAAATTTCTAATTCATTCAGTACTGTGTACCTAATTTACATAAACCATGTGGATACAGAAGTGTAGACAATAGTTATTCCCTTATGAGGTAGGCAGAGTAGTTAAAAAGAAAGCAGAATCGTCAGGAAATGTTCATATATTAGTAGAAAACAGCAGATATTTATGGGAGCCAAACTGGTACCATGCCAGCAGAGAGAGACAGAAAGAGAAAGAGGGAGAGACAGAAGGAGAGAGGGAGAGAGAGACCGAGATAGAGAAACATTCAGGTAGAAACGATTCTGGACTTAGTGCCTTTCAAAGTTCTTCAGAGAAACAGAGCTAATTGTTAAATATTCAAGAATATCGTAAGATGATTGTTAAGCTGAGGTAAATCTTGATAGTTAGAACCAGGTCACGATGGGAGAATTTTTATCATAGAAACTGGAAAAACCTGGGAATTTAAGATGTTTTTAGTAGAGCTGGTTTACTGCCCCATGCTGCCTTGCTTCATGATTAATAAAATGAGAATAATAGCATGTGTATGGCCAAAGAATGGTGAAGGGTATAGATATATGTAGTGTAATGTAGTGTCTTGATTATCTTCTTCATTCTTGGAATAAAATACCCAAAATCCACAACTTAAGGAAGGAGAGTTTTGTTTGTTTGTTGTTTTTTTTTTTTTTTTTTTGAGACAGGGCCTCACTTTGTAGTTTAGGCTGGCTATGAGCTCACCATGTAACTCGGACAAGCCTCAAACTCACAGAAATCCTCCTACTTCTGCCTCCTGAGTGCTAGAATTACAGGTCTGACTTGCCATACCCAGCATTGTGGTGGGTGATACTGACTGCAGATGGGCGTGAGTCACCATACCTGGCATTGTAGTATGTGGTTGCCAGGAATTGAACTCTGGACCTTACGTTTGCAAGACTGACACTGGAACCACAGAGCTAAATCCCCGGCTCCCAGGAGAGATTTGTTTTGACTCACAGTGTGTTGAGGGTTCAGCCCATACTCTGCTGACTCCAAGGCAGGGTGGTAAGACAGAGGGGCCTAACAGAAGGTAGCTGCTCATGGAATGGTCACGGGAAGCAGAGGGAAATCAAAGCAGGAGAGAGGAAGAAGATCCTTCCAGGCTCTGCCCAGTGACCCACCTCCTGAGAACAGGCTTCACCTCCTCACATCACAATTCACTGAAAACCCATCAGTGGGCAACTTCAATATCACACATCTGTGATACACTCACCTGGCCAAAGCCTCACCTATGAGCACATGTAGCTTTGGGGGTCCAACTAGATGCAAATTTTCCACATAGTATCTGCAGAATAGAGGAAGATATGGGCTCTGCAGCCATATCTGGAACCACAGGGTGCAGAGTTGAGCAGCAGACAGCAAGCTTGGGGCCAAAGTGTGCTCTTTCAATACCTCACCTTCAGTTGGGCTCTGGAGCTAATTCTGTGGTTTTTTAAACCATAAAATAAAGGTGGGGGATTTAGCTCAGTGATTCCAGCACCTGTCTTGCAAGTGCAAGGGTTCAATCCCCCGGTAACCACATACAGTACTGGGCATGGAGACTCACATCCACCAGCAATCAGTACCATATACCACAGTGCCAGGCATGTTGGCTCATGCCTGTAATCCCAGCACTCGGGAGGCAGAGGCAGGAAGATTGCTGTGATGTGAGTTTGAGGCTGAGCTCAGGGCCAGCCTGAACCACAAAGCGAGACCCTGTCTCAAAAAAAACCAAAACAAAACAAACAAACAAAAAACCACCATAAAATAATACTCTTTAGAAGAAAGCAAAGCTATAACTGTTGTGAAGTCGTTTATGGGCTACTGAATCTTGATTATTTCTGAACAGGGAGGAAATGTGAGGCTTGCAAACAACGTTCAGTTAACACTTTTGAACAACCATTTGGATTATCTGATGCTTTTCCTTCAACTCTCCACATTCCTTTAACTCTCCACATTTTCTGTACTGAAAAGTGCATTGTCAGTAAAAAAGTTAGAAATAAAAAAAGTGATAGCACTTTTGCTCTGCTAAAGTGGACCTCAACCACAATGGTGCCTCGGTTCACCAGTGCAATCTGTTCCACGGCTGGGTTCATGTTCATCACCGATGCATAGTTCTCAAAGGGAAGCAGACTTTTTGTTTCCAACAAGAAGCATTCATGGACTGAGGCGTTTCTGTATTTATATGACAGTACAAGCTTGGTCAACAGAGTTTTCAGACTGTGCTGCGATTGTTAGCCTAGGCTTCATCCTTTGGGGATTATGTCCAGCTGTAACCCATGTGTATCAACTTCTCAACTTTGAGATCAACTCCTGCGCTTGTTTGCCAAAGTGTTCCTATGAGGAATACTACCTGTAATGAGTCTCATGGCTTTGTGCCATTCACATGAAGGAAATCTGATGAATGCGTTATTGGTTAGTGTTTCGTTTTATTTTCTATTTCTGTTGACCAAATCACAGTGGGCGGCACACTTCACTCACTCATTTGGTTGTTGCTATTGCCCGCTTCTGTCCTTGCTTCTAATTCCTCCAACAAGAGTATGCTGGGTTTGTTGGCATTGGAAAGAAGCATTTTATCTTTCTAAATAACACCCTCCTGTTAGCTTTGAATCAGAAAGAAACAAAATTTCCTATGAAAAGTGCTGTAGTTTCCAAGAAATTTTGCTGTTCGACTTCTCACATCTGACTTCTTTCAAATTTTCATGGAACATTTGATTTTAAAATCTTTTAACCTAGCCAAGCAAATATAAAGTACTATAAATGGATGTAGATTAGACTAAAGAATATAATCTTATTTTTAAACAAAGTGAAAAAAATCTAGTGGCTTGCAGTCCCCTGGTCTCATGTAATTTTGTCCCAGAGCTGCACTGCTGTCTTCTGTCCACAATATATGCCTACCCTACTCTGAAAAGACTTTTGTTGTCACCACAGATGCCATCACTGAATGCGACCAAATGCTAGACAGTGTTGGCACCTACAAAATTGTTGTCTTTACTCATTAGCAAGCACCAAGGTGTCCTAATAGTATACTGTGCCATAATCGGAGCCTGTTGAGATATCAATTAAACATATGTTACTTTGCCAAGTCATGTGAACAGCTTTCACTCCGCAGAGAGAGCCAAGGGAGGGCCTCCAGTTGGATTGAATCAGACAAAGAAACACCTCTAGCAGTTTGGCCAGAGAGGGGAAAATTCTTTCCATGTAGATTACCGTAATGGAAATGAGAGGTCGAGAAAAGCCTGTGTGTTCACTACCATATGGTTATCTGTTGCTGCTTTCCCCAACTGAGAAAACATCCAACCATCCAACGCAAAATGTATCCTGACTCAGAAAATCCTAGGACATGAAGGCTTCCGTGTGGTGTGAGTGATATCAGTATAGATGTGCAGAACTCAGATGGCTGGGACTTGGGCAGGCCAAATCTACTGTCCTGAACTACCTGAGCTAAGACACTTAACCAGAGCTTTGGTAGTTCATTCTCTACTAGAACTATTTTTCTCTTGTATAGCTCCATTTTAAAATTAAACTGAGCATCCATACTAGAGAAGAAAAGAAAGCACCCTGAACTTCCACTAGGGTGAGACTCTCAATTAGTTGACTCTCTTGCTTCCTAATGGAACAGTAGTTGGGCGACTGGAGGGTGGGAGCCGCACATTTTTATAAGATGTCTGAAATTCAGTAGGCAGAAACTGTAGGTGACAGTACTCACTTCTTGACTGTTAACCAGGCTTCTACTTCTCTTTGATTGGTGCTTGGTTGGGAAATCCTGAGCCATGACAGCAGATTCCTCTTTTCTGATTGGCCAGTGCCAAGTGTGCTGAGGAGTAACAGGAGGAGTCATGTAGTCAATGAAGAGTAAGCAACTAAGGAACAGTTCTCCTCTTCTCATAGCTGCTACATCTACCATTTGTGATGGTTTCTACTTTTACCAGATCCAAGGTAGCTGAACCCTGCCTCATAAAATTTCTTCAATTCAGTGCCACTGCTGTGGCTCCACGGGAAAGAGGTCACTTGTACAGTTTTGTTTCTGTAGCCTTTGCTAGGTTTGGGGGCTGACTCAAATCTTTGAAATCAAATTAACGATACAGACTAAGTCATAAGACAAAAATAACGTTGAAGAAAAATTTATTCTGAAGCATTGGAACTGCTATTGTGATCAAGGAAGATTTTTATTAACAGGAAATATTGTCATATCCCTTATACATATAAACTAGCTGCCAAAAAACTTTGAACATAGTAAAGCATATTAGTTTAAAGGCCATGTTATTCATTTACCAAAAAAAAAAAAAATCTTAGGGACTTGGGATTAAAACTTCAGTTTGCACCCAACTGGTACTTTCTTTTCCAACTTGATTTCACCTTATGCTTCCTGTGTGCCACCTTCTTGAGATGAGAACAGTGAACATCAGACCTTAACTTCTGCCACATGCAGTTACTTAGCCAAGGAAAGGGTTCAGTCTGATGTTTGATTAACATCAATTTCACACGTGGGAATCAAAACACAGATTTAATCTACACAAACTGTAATTTCCATGCTGGGATCATTTGGGTTCCAGCAGTCTTCCTATTTATTAGTTTTAGAAAATACTGTTTTCATTATGTTTTTAATTAGGAAGTCCAGTGGAAAATCATACTTGAATTTGAGAAACTCTTCTTTGTGTGTGTAGTTTTTTTTTTTTTTCTTAAATGCAATAAATATAGCATTGATGACTGGGTCAATGAGTTTGTTGTCCATAGACTAAAAAGGTTAAGAATACTTAGACAAATTTTTGGTGGCTTAATTTGTTAGATAACAGGTAAAACTTACTGCTGTTGTGGTGTATTAAAATTTGAGATTATGCCTTTAAAACAAGCAGAAGCTCTGATAGGTTTTGTTTGTCTGTTTTGAGATAGGGTCTTGCTATGTAGTACAAGTGTGTGCCACCACACCCGGCCTGAAATGTTTATTTCTCAATTTTCTTACCAGGAAGTTCATAACTACTTCTTTTCTGAATTATATCCTGGCTCTTTTTCCAAGCCCGTGCCTAAGTGCCAACTTCCAACCAAAGGAAGAGTTTAAAAGGGGGGACGAGAAAGTGCAGATGAAAAGGGAAGAGAACACTTTAACCTCTGAGTTGCAAAACCAAGGGCAAGAGAAGTTATGGCTCTGTCCTTCTGCACTGTGGCTTATAGACAGATAGAGAGCTTTGTGCATATTTCAGATGGGCCCAAAGATAATGGGGATGCAATTTAGAGCAAGTAGAAATGTATATATTATTTTCTCAGCCAGCTCTGAGTAAGAATAAGTAAAATGATGGTAACAAAAATGATAAACATGACACATTCTGGGAAATAGTTTACTAATAAAAACTGTGGATATGGATTAAAGGCTTGATAATCTACCACTGATATTTACTTCTTTATAAAGAAAGGCATTCCATGTCTAAGAAACAAGTGCAACCTTATAAATCAGTTTTTAAAATTGATCAAAGACAAGGACATAAATGTTTTTACATTAAAAGTATTCATGAAAACAGACCACACAAGCCTCCCTCACACCACCAGTAATACACAAACAAGCACATTGACAATTCTTAGATTACACCTCAGCCAAATTTAAATCGTATAACACATTGTCATATAGCTCATAGCAGCCTTCGTGTCATCAGAATCCAAATTATATTGAAGTAAGTTCACTAAATAACAATTGTAACAAGATAGGGCACTGAACATGACTTTTCCTGTCTTACACTAGTGTCTGACTCTTTGCTTTGTACCTAATAAATTTAAAATGACATTTTTGAGCAAATGAACTGAAATTGTTATCTCTATGCACAGACAAATCCATCTGAGTATTCGTGCACCCCTTGCTTCCTAAACACCAAAAAGGACAGGTATGTGAAACTCTGCTGTACAAAGGATAGCCTCTCCAAAGTGTATAGCATCTCAAATTGAATCATTTTTGTTTCTTAATAAATGAGTAACTTTTGTTTCATTTGATAATGTGCCTGTTATTTGGTTAAAAAATACTTTCATTCAGTCACACTTATTCTCTAGAAAATCTTATGATAATTTCACACTTATTTTTAATATTATCCAAATTACCAAAGCCAGAAAAGACATTATAAGAAAGAAAATTACAGTTCAGTATTCTTGATCAGCATGGAAAACCCTCAATAAAATAATAACAAACCACATTAGAAAGATCATGCACCAGGATCAAATGGAATTCACCTATGGATGAAAGAATGATTTCACATATGCAAATCAATAAATGTGATGCACCCTATTAGCGGAATCAGTGATAAAAGTTAGTCATTTCAGTAGATGTGCAAAAAGAATTAGACCAAATTCAACAGTTTCCATGATTTGCAAATCTTAAAAATAGGTGGAAAAGGAATATAACTCAACCCAGTAAAGGTGGATGTCAGTATATGTTCATCCCAGATAATACCGTACTGTATGATCATGCTGTATATTACTATATTGTTGGTTTTACCACAGTATCATACTGTAGTAGGTTTTGTGACATTTTAACAAAATACCCAGCATAAAGTTGAAGGCCTCGTTTTTAGCCAGGTTTTGGAGAATCAAGTCCATCATCACCTGGCAGCACTGCAGAAGCATCATGGTGGAAGGAAAGGGCTGAGCAGAGGAGCTTAGTCCACAGAGGCCAGGAAGCAGAGTTCAGGGGAAGAATACTGGGAAAAAAGGGTCTGTAAGACCCACCCAACCACACCCAAATGTATGCTTTTGCCTTATCCATCATGTTAGGATTTCCCAAGCCAATCAAGCTGAAATTAAACCCTAAACAGCACATTCTAGCCTTGTCAACTTGAAACCCCAAAACACGTCCTTTAGCCACACTTAGTCTTCAGATAAATGTAGTAAGATCATAACTCTGCTTAAGAACAAGCAACTCTTCCTTACAAGTGGAAATGCAGTAGAGTAGGATCTCAGTTCACAAATTTAATTCTATGATTCTGGACCTAAATCAAATTGGACAAGAGTAGACCTGAATAGACATTTTCCAAAGAAAATACATACATGGTCAAGAAACACATGAAGATCTGTATTACTAATGGAGAAATGCAACCCAAAAACTGCAGTAAGACTTAACCCCATTTTTTTAGTATGGCTAAGTCCTGCTACCAGTTTCCACATATAAGCCCAGTAGCAGATTCTGGGTGTAGAGGAGTGTT
Organism: Petromus typicus; assembly: GCA_004026965.1. Lineage (NCBI taxonomy): Eukaryota > Metazoa > Chordata > Mammalia > Rodentia > Petromuridae > Petromus > Petromus typicus. The sequence goes on along the minus strand of PVIR01000787.1, from coordinate 140,890 downwards.
TGAAGGAGGTATCAGCCCCTAACACTGACATGGCCACGTGCGGTCATACCTCTGTGTGTCCTATGTGCCTTGGGCCTTCAGGCCTTCAGTTGTGCAGTCCCCAGTCATCTCCCAGGATACTCTTGTCCCCACTTTTGCCACAACCCTCACCCCATTCTGGGGCCAGATCACATCCACTTTGTGTATCTTCTGTTTTCATTCAAACACAAAGTGATTTTTTTTTCTAAAGGAAATTTCCATTTATATAATTTCTCTGCCATTTATGCAATTAATTATGTTTCTCAAGTGTTTTACCTGCTCATAGGTACCTCTCCTCCACTGTAAATTGTGTGAGCCCAAGAACCATTCTCATACTTCCTAGAAAAACTAGGAGTCAACCTTTGTTAACTTTTTAATTTTGAACACACACTATGGGCTGAAAGGACATTAACAGAAATAGTGAGAGTGTATGTTAAGTATTTACAATCTTCTAAATGACATTCGAGGAATATATCACTATCCCATTTTGCAGATTAAAAACCAGAGGTGGAAAGTGAATGACAGATCCAGGATTTCAAATCACTACTGTCCCAGCTGCCTCCTCCTGGCACAGCTTTAACATCTCCCCCAGGATTGCTTTAGGGAGAGGTGTTGTAAAGTTAATTCTCCCAGGCAGATCTTCCAGAGCAGACAAATCCTTTAGCTCCTGACCAGTCCCTGCTGGCTTCCACCAGACTGGAGCTGCTGCTGGAAATCAAGGTTAGGGGACCTTTGAGAGCAGCTGGGGGCCCTTCTTTCCTTCTAGGTATCTGGAGAAGGCAGACATCTTTCCAGGGTTTTAGCTGTCATTTATTCCTGTTACTCTGTTTAATAAAGACTGTTTAAAAATCTTGCAGAAAGTTTTAAAGCCTCAGAGAAAGGCTTATTTCAATTACTTTAAATTCTGCAGTTAAAACCTGTGTTTCTGCTAATACAAATATGTGGTTACACAGTACACTTATGTTTAAAATATGTTATATAATTTTTAACTTTTCTTAACAAGTAGACTCTTACCCTGTTAATCAGAAAGGTTCCTGTTTGAGGCCATTTTGGTTAGTAGAAATCCACCTTTGTGGCTTTAAGCATTTTTGCTTATTGTAATAAATAGAACAAGACTCATATGAGATGCTGCAAACTTCAGCAAGTGATCAGAGGTTAACTTTCCAAGGCTAACATTTTTACTTTGATTGCTCATTGGTACAAATACACGCATCCCCACACATGCATCCCTTCTTCAGAAAGGATGAAACCCAAAGGCTGCGAAGCGGACGTGGGCTCCTGGCTCAGAAACAGTTCCCTCAGCACTCTCCTGACATTATTAATGGCCCTGATGTACAAACCCAGAATAAAATAGAATTAAAATCCAAAGTTAATTTCAAGCTCCATTAGAAATTAAAGGTGTTGGGAAAGAAATCAATATTTGCCCGGTGCAAAATGACTAAATTCAAAGCAATTAATTCTATTATTTTGTAACTTCTGAAAACTATAAAGGACATTCAAACTATAAAAGGTTGCCACACTCACACAAATACACAATGTGTGACTGGGAATAATGAGAATGAATTCCGGAAGCAACATGCAAAAATCCATTTTATTACTTTATAGCCGCACCATGTAGTATATACTCTAAAAAGTGTCTTAAAATAAGGCCAATTATTCTGCAAAATTCGTGGCTGTTTCCAGCAATTATCAACACTCCACTGTAAATCTGAGAGGATTTAAGGACCAGCAACAAAGTAAAGGAGTGAAAAAAATTATTTAAATGGAATAAATGTATCAATTTCCTTAATTTTCCTTTCTGTTTTTTCCAGCTTCTTTTTATGTAATGCTATAGATTACCGAGGAAATAACTAAACCACTGTAGTTTCTAGCCAGTATAAAGTGTTTTGCAACCTGTAAGAGTTGTAGGTCATCAAAGACATAAAACTAGCACTCAGTAAAAGCTTTTTCATGTCAGGCTCTTTGCCTGTTCTCTGCAGAGTCTTTTGGGGAAAGTCTGAACTGACAAATGGATCTTCTTCAGGTCCGGAAAGATCAGAGTCAAATGGGTCTGAGTCAGACCTTATGACAGGAATACGTCACCTATTCCCTTCCCCTGTCAAGAAGGAGCCTCGGGGGATGCGCTTCAGCATCACTCCTCATGACAGCGATTGGAGTGAACAGTGGTAAAAGATAATCTAGGAACAAACAGGTCTCAGCTAAGAAAAGGTCTTAAACTTTCTTGTTGAACTTTCCTCTCTTTGTGATAAAAATAGCTAGTATGATTAAGGAGTAATAGCAACAGAAGAAGATAAGTGAGACACTGGGACCATCATGGACTTACCAGTGAGAACACACAGAGCAACCATTGGCAAAGACGCATGTCCTACAAGAGTCTAAATTTTGATGCTTTTTTTGCAGTGACCTTCCCAAGATCTGCCACTTTGCTGACCTTGCTAAGATGGTATCTTTTCAAATTCTATTGGCCATATTTTCTCTGAAGGTGTGACTTGTCCGATCTAATGATGCACAGCTCAGTTTGCAGGGAGCTCTTTGCCCCACTGGCTCCATATACGATCTTCGTTGTCCTGCAGTTGCTGTGACCAAAATTTGATGGACCAAATCGAATTTTAGCTCTCATAACTTTCTCTAGCTGCACAGTGTTTCTTTCCTTGCTGTGATATTTTGAAAGAAGAATTTATCCTGGACTCTGATAAACTGGGGTCCCAGCCCCAACGTTGGCATCTGTGAGAGATGTGTTGGTCCAAGTGGTGACTTGGCCTTGCTGGTCCTCACTTTCTTCACCACTATAATGGAGAGGTTATTTTTCAGGCTTGTTTGTTACATTTTATAAAAATGTAGATGAAGCAGATGCTTATTACCAGGCACAGAGTAGGCCCTCAAAAGCCAGGCCCATTGATGGGATGAGGGTACCCATTTCCTGGGTTTCCTTGGAATGGCACATTTTCTTTCTACATCACCTGTCAAGATCCTCTTGGGAAAGGACCTGATGCCCAGCATTAGCCCTTGCCATGGACTCTAGGTCAAATGAGCAAAACTCATATTACAAAGTGGAAAACTTGAATGTGAGGCAGAGTGGGATAGAAGTGGGAGTAATGTGTTTAAAATGGTGGTTGTTTTTCTACATTTCTTAAGAACACGGGTAAGTAATCTGAAGAGATCATCCTTGCTCTCCCTTTCTGGTGCCAGGGAACGTTTCAGAGTTGCTTTTGTTTTCCCTGTGTTATTGAGTCTGCTCTCCTGGGTCAACTCCATATTGACAAATTGAGGGATAGTTGTGTAAGTCGGGCATTTATTTTTATGTTTTTATTTTTCTTTCTCATAGCAACTTCCTCTTTTCCATGACTGAACAGCTCTCCATGGACTTGAGTTTGGATCGAAGATTTGCTTCTCAGATTTCTTCCTCAACTTCACCTTTAATAGTAGTGCCTACAGCTTCATCTTCAACTTTTCCTGTCACCATACATATTCTTCTTACCACTCCTAAGTGTAGTTTCAATTTCTAATTTTCGGGTGAGCATTCCTTCATTTGCGTAGCTCATCCAGAATATTCCAGAATATTCCACTGTACTCATTTTACTGATAACAGCTAAGGGTAGCCAGCACATAGTAGAATAAATAAGCATCTACAGATCCTACACAGTGAGTCCTTATAACAATCTCAGCATATTGAAAATATACCTTTTCCATCCCCTGTAGCCTGCTTTCCTCCTGTGTCTTCTACAAAGGAGCCGGACTCTTACCAACCCTGCTATGAAACCAGGCATTTAGAAACCTCCCCCTTTAACCAGTCACCAGGTTCTACCGGCTCTCCCGCAGGCAGCATCTGTGGCCCACCTTCCTGTCCAGGGCTGTGGCTTAGTATAAACCATCTTCACATTCTTGCAACCTTGGGAATCTCCCAATTTCTGATTTGAGAATCTGCAGTTTATCTTTCACAGATCTGCAAAAGTAAGAATTTGACTCCATAACATCTCAGTTTAAAACCTCAATAAATCTCCAAAGTCAAGAAAATCAGATTTATAAATACACTAATCTCATAAAATGTTCCCTGACCTAGTTCCTGGCTTTGGCTATAGGGTTGCCTCCCCCAAGGCATCCTTTGCTTTATGTACTGGAAACATATTACATTGCTTTTTCATGAAATGCAATTCTTCATGTTCCTTTTCTAGTTAACTAGCTTTGAATATTTTTCATTCATTACCCAGCTCAGGTCTCTTTTGTTACAAGAAACATTCTGTTATCCCATATCAAACTAAGGACCCCCATCCTCTCTTTCCCGCAGCATACTGGGAAGACCTTGTCAAAGAAAGAGCACACAGAGAAGTTACCATTTTGATGACATTAAAAACAGCTTCTTTTGACTTATTAGTGTAACAGAAATTGGTGAGACAGGAGTTAGGATTTTAGGCCAGCAGGAGTTAGGATGTTATTACAGCAGCCCAACATAGAGTAAGGAAGCCCAAAATAGAGACTTGCTGAGTCATGACCCTCCGGGGACCTTACAAAAACATCTGCGCGTGTCTTTTGGTGTCTAGAATGTCCCTCCAAGAAAGATCAGGTAAACCATTTGCTCAAGGAACCCTGGACCCTGCATGGGCACTATGTGAACACTGCATGGATCGAACCCTAAAAAGCATGCAGAGTCCTCTAGGATAGTGATGAATTCCTTACGTAATAGCCTGAGCTCCTTTCTAAATCCTTTCAAAGCCCCTCAAAAAGGAGCCCCTGTGAACATCCTGCTCAGGACAGCTCCCCAGTTCGTGGGGACTTTCCTTTCCCTTCTAACTTTTACTTCCTTGCCTTTGTATCTTTTCAACAAATTTCCTTGCATCCTATGTCCTTTGCCCACAACTTTGTTCTTAGTCACTGAGACATGACCCCTGCCTTCTAGTATCAGTACTAAATCGCAAGACAGGCCTGAGGCATTGGCATTGCACACATGCTTGTTGTATGATGACTGTGAACTGCACATTCCAACAGGCCTGGCTCTGAATATTGCTTTAAATTTTTGTGGGGAGAAAAACACCTGGATTTGAGCTAAACTTCTAGTCTTCTATTTTTCTGTTCATTCTCTTCTTGTGGCTATCTTCTCTAATCTGTGTCAAGTAAGGGAGGGTCTGAGAGTAGTGCTATATATCAAATTCTTTGATATAAATGGAATCCAGAGTCTGAAACTGTTCCTAGCAATTTCACTTTAAACTGGTTTATATCTATTTGTCAGAGGCAGACTAGGCTCACAGTTAAAGAAGTTTCAGGGAAAGAAAACCTCACTTCTTGTCTTTTTACTTGCAAGACCTGGCTTTAATATAAAGTTTAATCCTTTTATGTTGTCTAGAACATTTTGCTCAGTAAATTGTTTCGTCTGGCAACTTCAAGAATCGTTAAGTACTTCTGGGAACTAAAGGAAAGAGGACGTGAACTTTAGTGCTGAATTTGGATGCCACCTTTCAATCCACTGGAATTTGCCTTTGTTTTGTTCTTTATTTACTAAACCAGTAACTCTTACGCTGTAGTTTGAGGATCTCTTGAGTAAATCTATGAAGCTGCAGACTCCCCAGCATCGTTAGTGTTCCCGGTACATAAATTCTGTGCTAGGGTCCCGGGATTGGACTTTTAATGGGCGTGCTAGAAGCCTGTCAAGCAGAGGACCAGCAGGTGAGCAAAGACCTTACCTGCTGTCCTCCGCACCCAGTCAGAAAGTGACACATGTGTGAGCTTCTCCTTGCTCTAATTCTTTTCCCATATTGACTTCAAGCTCACCACATTTTTGAGTGCTAAATGTCATCACTAATGTCCTTTTCCCAAGAAAAGTCAGCAGTGTCACACCTTAGTCCTTCAGAGTGATTTCCGCCATGCTTCAAAAGGGTTCTCTGTTACTTTCTTACCCGCTCTCTAGGTCTTGGTCATCTCCTCAGGGTGTAAGACATGGCCAGGGACTAGATCTTTGCAGAACAAGCTTCTCTCATCCAGTGTGGGGACAGCAAACAGGTAAAAACCAGAGAGCTTATGTTCTGCGTCATTCCAGGAAATTTTGTGTTAGGATGAGCATGTTTGCAGTTATTATACATAGTGTCAGGAAAAGAAGTTTTCAAACGTAAAATTACTGCAGATAATATAAAAATGATTTTTAGATCCTCAAAAGCTTCATTTAACAAATTATAAGTGCTATACATAAATGTTGAAACATGCATTTATAATTCCCAAAAGGCATTATCCAAGTTATAAAAATGTTCTCCCTGATGTCTATTTTCCACACAGCATCCAGCAACTTTTTATCCTATCATATTGCTCACCTGCTGAAAGCCCTACAATAGTTTCCATACCCAAGGAAAAGGCAGACTTTCCCACAGCCCTAAGGCCTCCCATTATCTGGCCCCTGCCACATTAATTTTCTTTCATTCTCTCTTTACTCACTTTAATTCAGCACAAATACTACATACCTCAAGTGCACTAAGCAGGCTTCCGCCGCCAGGGCCCTTGCACTGGCTCTTTCCTCTGCCTGGGGTTGTTTTCCGACAGCTGATTCATTTAGATCTCTCTTCCGAGATCCGACGAGACTTTTCTGGTTATCACAAATCAAATAAAATTTAAAAAATTAAAAGAGATACTTCATTGGTGTATGACAATATTGATGCTGATAATTTTATTTCTGTACTCTTATTTCTCTTTGTATTTCATAAGTAAGTATTCCCATAACATTCTCACAATTAAAAATAAAAAGAGTAGAGGAAGCATTGCTTCCCATTGTCCAAAAGCCAGGCCAAGTAAGAGGTGGCCTGTTGTGACTGTGGCAGCTGGTGACTTTGGTCTGTTTTAGTTTTTCAGCCCTCTAGCTACATTTTTAGGTCAGTGACAAAGGGTCAGTAAATTTAGTACGTTATAGAAACCTGTATGTGAATACACACCTGTGCCTCCTTTGAACTCGCCTATACCTTTATCCCTTGTTCTACTCTTTGTGCACTAGTTATGAGTGAGATCAGCTCCAAGAATTCACAGAGCAATGATTTCCCTGTGAAATTCCACCTTCCTTCAAAAAAAGTTTTCTTCCTCATGCTGGTTTCTTCTTCGTTTTAATGAGAAACCTAATTATTCCTTCAAACAACATTTTTTTTTTGCATTTTGTAATAAAACTAGGAAGTAATTTAGTAACATTCTAATAGTAAGTTAATGAGTTTTATCCACGAGCTAGTATCATGGAATACATATTTTTTATGTGTACATAGTGTTTCCAAACTGAGCCCATTTGGTTTGTTAAAAAGTTTTATAAGCAGAATGAGAACAGGGCAGGCTCAGAACAGACGCCTGTCCCTCACAGTGCTTAATAGAAGTATTTACTAGCACCAGGTCATACTTAGCGTGCACATGGAAAGTGCTTCACAACAAAGTGGCAGGGATCAGGGACAAATCACTATGGTATGTAGCAGAAAATCTCTTCTTTTCTTACATTCCTGCTGCATTCATTGTCCTTGGATGAGATCTATCCTATTTTCTTTGGCCTCCAATGAACAAAAGAGAATGCTGATAAGTGCTTTGTACAGTAAGAGGTGTGGATGTCAATGCAAATCTATGTGTAAGTCAGGTGGTTTTATTTAATTGCTTACTTATTTGCAGGACCATTAAACCCAGGATTTTTCTTTTCCTTTTTATTTTTGTATTTTGAAACGGGGTCCCACAGAATTCCCAGTGTGACCTCAGCTTGTGACCCTCCTGCGTCAGCCTCCCAGGCAGCTGGGATTGCAGATATGCAGCACCACACCCGGCCCTTAATTTATTTTCAACCACAACCAATACACTCATAATTTATGTATTCTAAATACCTTTGTGGAAGCACTACAAGAGACTTATTATCTTGGAATCTTCATAAGATGAAAACTGGACAAATATTTGTTGGAACAAATAATATGAGATGGAGGAGAAAAAATACAGGACAAGATACCATTGTGCACACTCTTTTCTTAACTATCAAGTGCACCTTTCGCACACTTGCTACGGCCACGGCCCCCCGGATGGGCTCACGAACAGCTATGGCTTGCAGTTGCCCAAACATCTACACTCCCTTTGTGCACACAATCTCTTGAGATGCCTTTGGGAATCTCTGAGGAACACTATTTTTGAGGGAAAACTCCAAAATAGCTCTTGCACATACACATCTCTAATACTAAATACTCACTTTAGTAACATATAAAAGTGCACATATAAACACCAGATGTAATGGAGCAGTGCCCGATGTCATGATTTGGGCCATTAGTTGGGGTGTCTATAGCTTAGGTCACAGCCTGAGACAGAGCCTAGAATCTTGTCATATTCAGCTTTTACCGGACATTTTTTTTTTGCATAACTAAATAAAAATAGAAAAAATAGAAAATTTTTCATGACAGAGTATCACAGAGATTTTTCATATATTAGTTTATTAATATGCATTAATCATTAGGAAAGATAAAAATATTTATTCTCATCTAAAAGCATTAAATTGAATTTAAATCACAATTAATTATCACCTTTGAGAGGCCAATAATTTTTAACTTAAATATGCATAGACTTTGATCAATAATTTTATTTATAGAATTGCACAGCAAGAATAATTAGACAAATTTTTAAAAAGATCTATAAATGCTCTTTCGAAAAGTATAATTTTGAATTCTGAAAATAAGCAATAGCAAGTGAAATAAACCAGACACACAAGTTTAAATACTGTATGGCATCTATTACTTGAGTGAGGCAAAGTATGAACAAAGAAAATGATAAATAATGAACAGAAAAGGACACGAGGATGGATCTCTTGCGATAGGGCTGGGGTCTAGGGTCCAGGTCCAAGGTGAGGGATGAGGAAGAAGGGAAGGGGAAGTGAGAGGCATAAAGATATGCTATGGGTAGGAACCCAATAACCCCAAATGGAAACACTGTACGCCACAACACGAGCTAAGACAAACAATCTCAACAGGTATTAAAAGGGAAAAGGGAACCTGTGGGAGAGGGGAAGGGGAAAGGAATTTTAAAATAGTAAGCTGATATATATCTATATCTATATCTATAGATATATATACACACACACACACACACACATATATATAGATATATATAGATATATATAGATATACTATATATATATATCTTACTATATACACTATATAGTATATCTATATATCTATATAGCTATATAGATATAGTAGCTCATATATAATATATGAGCTATCATATATAATGCTATGTATTTTTATATGTAAAATAGCAAGGCAATATATATGATTATGTATGTATATATATAAAATAATTGTATATATATTATTATAAAGTGCATCTATCACAAACATATTACAAATAATTTTTTTTAAAAATTTCAAATGCTGTGTCTTAATTTGTGGAATGGTTTTTACCATCTCATGACATTAGGGTCATTTTCCATATTTTCATGTATGATCTTAGTTGAAATAAAATTATTTTTTGTAACAAATGCTAGCCTTATTTTCAATATAAAATATGGAGGCAAGGAGAGGTGAAGTAGGAAAAAATTCATATATTAAGTATTATTATATTTAAACCTCCACTTATTTTAAATATCTATTTATTTGTCCTAATATTCAAATGGATTGTAAATCTAAACTATATTAATCGATTTTTCCCCAGATCCCTTTTCCCCTAAAATAGCAAGTGCATCCTAAACATGGGATGAATAAATGTGCAATCTTGATTGCTACTTTCTTTTTTTAACCCACTTTTCTTATCCATAGAGTATACCTAAGGCTCTCAATTCACTCTTCTGTGGGTGGTTATACGACTAAAATCAGACTGTGTATGCTGACAGTAATGTGCTCCTTGCATGCAAAGCAATCCTATTTTTAGCCACCTTGATTACATTCACAGCAATCAGTGGAACAAGAGTTGAATCCCCATCCCCACATTTAGCTCAGGGCACTGTCAGGAGGCAAGGAGTACAAGCTGCTCATCCCTAGCCCTTTTCACGTTAGGGACCCTCTGTTCTCCCAGGGACCCTGTCCCTTCTTTCTGTGTTTCTAGCATTCATCGAAATGCGTTCCCATGCATACCGGAACTGGTGTTTTAACTATCTCCCCAGGGGCGGCGGGGGGGAGGTGGTTCCTCACCAGATGTGGTATTATCAGCCAAGACAATGTGGTCTTGGATCTTGCCATTTTTGTTGATGCTCTTGAAGTCCCACTGCACTAGTTTGGACTCCTCTGAGGACTAACACACCAGCTCCCTGCATCCGAAGCAGAGTGTGTTTTGACAGGATCTTGACTAAAACCAGCTGAGACTTCATGAAAACTTCACACATCTATTTAACTAAATGCTGGACCTGCTTTAGAAAAATACCATACTATTAAAAGTTAATCCTTTGTTACAAGAAAAATATAGAGACAAACAATGAGTGTAGGTTTCCCATAATTGTTATAATGTATTATCATAACATATACGGCACTAAGAACAATACAAGAGGAACATGTTTCTTTATACAAACTTTTTATGTTTTTGTTTTTGTTTTTGTTTTTGTTTTTGACACAGGGAATCACTTTGTAGTTCAGGCTGGCCCTAAGCTCAGCCTTGAACTCACAGCAATCTTCCCGCCTCTGCCTCCCCAGTGCTGGGATTACAGGCATGAGACACCACGCCGGGCACTGTGGTGTGTGATTCTGATTGCTGGTGGGCATGAGTCTCTATGCCCAGCATTGTTGTATGTGGTTACCGGGGATCGAATCCAGACCTTTGCACTTGCAAGGCAGGTGCCTGAACCACTAAGCTAAATCCCCAGCCCTATGCAAACTTAACAGTAGGGTGTAATTTTGTGATTAATGGAAATACAGGAAATATTTTATATATAGATATTATGTGTGTGTGTGTGTATATATGTGTGTGTATGTTTTTAGATTGTGTTATTTTATAATTTTTATTTTATACTTTCATTTATATAAATATATATAGTTTTATATACATATGTAGGTTTTTAAGATTTTAATTTTTCAGATCTAAACAGTTTTAACCTTTTACAATAAAATCAATTTAAAAAATAAGAAATTAAAAACAAAATAGGCTTTAAAGGCTGATAAAAATTATCAGTATGTTATCATTGTTGAAATTTAAAAAACATAGTACAGTAAAATACATATTGCCCATCAAAATACTCCCCTCACTTTGATCACATTTTCTCCCGTGGTTCTTGATGCTTCTGAAGCAGTTCTAGGATTCCTCTTTCATTAGTGTCTTTACAAGATGTGATGTTAGAAATGCATGTGGGTGCTGTGTCATGTCATCCTTAAGGCTCACTAAAACACGTAGTGTGTCCTTGTATTACTTACAATTTAATAGAGGAACCATTTTAATATAAAATTTGTGGGCCGGGGATTTAGCTCAGTGGTTCTGGCGCTTGCCTTGAAAATGCAAGGTCCCTAGTTCAGTCCCTGGTAACTACATACAACAATGCCAGGCATGATGACTCACATCCATCAGCACTCAGTAACACATACCACAGTGCTGGTGTGGTGGCTCAGAACTATAATCCCAGCACTCAGGAGGCAGAGACAGGAGGATTGCTATGAGTTCCAGGCTCACTTGGACTATATAGTGAGCTGAGGGCCAGCCCAAACTACAAAATGAAACACTGTAAAAAAAAATTTTGTCTGATACACAAGGGAAAGGTAAGGTAACAGTGGCTGCCCTCAGTGTTAAGAGTGTAGGAATGCAAAAGAGCGTGCTGTGTATCATGGAGAGCCAGGACATCCAGCTGGATCTAAGCCTGGATCTCACTGCAAGTGTGCTGGGTGTCCATATCACAGAAGCAAACGGCTTGCCCTAAAGGCTGAAGAGTCCGTGCTGCAATCCTGGATACAGACTTCCAAAGGTGAGAGAAGACCACCTCCTGTGGGGAAGAAAAATGGAGACTTTCTACTTTCCCTTTTTATCCCAGCCACACTACAAGTCTATTGGTCGGTGCCGCCCATGTGCAAAGTGGGCCTTCTCTCTTCAGTACTTCTGTCAGCTAATTACGCCCAGAACTGTGCTAGTCAACTCCATTAGGTGCTTTTTCTTCTAGTTGACACAATTAAGGATCACAGCTGTATCCACCTTATTAATAGCATCTGACATTATGTAAAAATGATGAAAAATGCTCATTTGAGTCAACTCAGTACATAAAGGCTTTTATGAAAGGGCCGTATACTCACATGCACATGTACATATGTACACTTGTTTTTTTAACTATCTAGCACATACCTGTCAGAGATCTCAGTCTATTTTAATCACGATGGATTCACAGAATGACTCTAGCCAGGAAGTGCATTTTAAGGGAGTGCTTAGAATAGCAGGAAGTTAATAAGGTTAAGAGTCCTAGAAAGTGAGATTTGACACAAAAGAATCAGTGTGCTACATAACAGAAGTGAGCATCTGCAGATCGCTTGAGAACTTATCCACAGAGTGTTGAAAAGACAGTGGGCAAATCCTTCCAATTCTTAGGCCAAAATCAGTCTTCATCCCGCCTCTTCACCCACACCCCACAGTCAAACCATCGTCCCTTTCTTCCTCACCGCCTCCTTTACCGCCTCTGTGGTTCCAATGCCATGTCCTTTGCCTATTCTGGGGTCGCCTCCATCACGCTGTACCCACTTTCACCCTTGCCATGCCTCTCCTCCCAGCAGCTAGAGTGATCTGTGGAGAGGTAGCTCCCCTTCATATGGGTCAGAGACTGGGGCCTCCAAGAGCCTAAACTGTACCTCTGCTCTTGGTTTCCGTTGCCCTTGCAATGGTCTGCTCACTCAGCTCCTCCCTCCCTTTACCCTCCAGGAGCCCTTGGCTGTTCCGTGAAGAGACACAAGTTCCCTTCTCAGGCTGGTGCATTTCCTGCACCCCAGATACCCACCTGTGTGACGTTCTACAGCATCTCTGCATCATTGCCAAGGTGTCACCCTCTCATCAAGCCCTTCCTTCACAACCATGGTTAAAACTGTCATCAACTCATCTGTGTTCCTTGCAGCTTTACTGTTTTCCTACCGTTTATCACTTTCTGATATACCACATAGGAACTGACCCATCACCTTCATTTCCTGTCTTGTACAATTTCAGTGGTGATTATATAAGACCAGGGATTTTTACCTGTTAAGCCATTGTTTTATCCCTTGCACCTAACATGGTGCCCAGCACATTTTGAGGTACATACTAGATATTTGTTGGCTCATATAAATTCACTTATTTCTTTGGGGAGAGCAATGAAGCAGCCAGGAGAAGGAAGCTGATATTAGACCCACAAACATTTAATTCATTAGATTTCCAGCTGAAAATTATTGAGGGTTTATTTTAAGAAAATAGTTACGATGGCATGACAATAATAATGAAATAAGAGTTTATAAATGAAAGTAAAATTTAAGTATAGGTTCTAATTGCTGCATATAACTTCTTCCTGGAAAATCAAAGTCTGACCTATTGCTACTATGATAACAGGAATAGAGAAGTTATAAAATCTAAATGAATTAATGAAAAGTTGCAAATTTTTTTTAAATATTAGGAGAGAATTTAATAAAACTCTTGTGATATGATTGTAAGATCAGCACCAATAAAGATTTTCAGAAGCTGATAAAATTTCTCTCTCTTAATTATGTTTTGTATTTTTTAAAAGCTATTCATGTGTAGAACAAAAAATAGACAAAATTAATCACTGACTTAAAATGATTCACTATGTATAGTTTACAAATTAATTACTTTCCCCTTAGTCTTTTCAGTTAAAAAGTGTTAAAGCATTAGTTATTGCTTACTTCAGTGTTAAAATGCTGATTAATTGCAAAATATTATTAGAGACCAATATTAAAATTCCACTTAAATATTCCAGAGAAACAAAGCACATTCAAAGTTGATGTGCAAATCCAACCTTCTTAAGTGGATATGAGGTGGAAGAATACTGCTACGTATCTAACCACAGTCTGATGATACTATATAAAAAATTTCTTCCTTTAGGTCACATATGTAAATCTATTTTACGTGTGTGTGTGTGTGTGTGTGTGTGTGTGTGTGTGTATTTACATGCATGCATGTGTGTGCATTCTCAGTGGCTTTTCTTCTAGATTTAAAGTTTTCTCAGTACTCTGGGTGTGTGGACATTTTTTGTAAAATTTCAAATGTATTCTTTATTTTCCTCCTAATTTGCTTCATTTTCTCTTTGCTTTTCAAAGAATCCAGTGACTAACATTTTGTGCAAAATAATTGAAATATGAACAGTAAGAGTATGAAAGTTTAGTTAGTATTCTTATGAACTTATATTTACTAGCCCTTAGGAAAGATGAAGGTGCATCTGGAAGGGAATGTATTTCCATGGCATTTTAGATTGAGGGTTCTGAAAGACACTTCATTACAAACTAAAAGTAGAGAACTTTCAAGAATACATTGTTGTACTCCTACACAGCAAAGCAAATAGAGGAGGTGATGGTTTTCACTTTAAATTATTTTTCTCAAAGAATTATTTCGACAACTTTTTCCATTTAAATGTAAGACACTCAAAGAAGCTACAACACAATGGGCTGTATTGTCTCTGAATTCCTCTCCCCTTTTTGACATCAGTTTCATGCTATGTGAATCATGAACAAAGATGACTTTCTGAAGACCATCAAAGACATTTGATGTGCTCACATTTAGCCATCAAGGAGGAGAAATCCTAGAATACAGTGGAAAGGCCTGAGTTTATTTTCTCCACCCATTCTCTAGATAAGGTAACAGGAGCGCATTGTTTCCAGAAGTTATTGAGAGTATTTGACAATGATGAGCGTTCTAACCTGCTTGTAAGAGTTTGAAAACTTTTCCAAAACACTTAGTTAATTCTCGATTTATTTTCATACTAAATTGCTGGGGACTCAGCTCAGAGACACTGTGTCTGCCTTGCCAGCACAAGGCCCTCAGCTCAACACTCATTAGCAGGGAGAAACAATTCTACTAATGTGTGATTTTCAATGTGTTGATTTCTTGTCACTAAATATTTCTCAAAGGTCATGCTTTACTTTTTTGTACTCCCTTAATTTATGGGTTTGATTGTTTCATATTTTTGGATGTCTTTTATATGGTTTGGATCTCTCTTTCTCTCAGAAGATACTTCATTATGAATGACTAGCAGAATGTTTGGTAGATAGTGGCCATAAAATTCTTGTTCTTTGATCAAGTTAAAGTGTCATTCTCATCATCTAATAACACAAGTATCTCTGACTCCAAATTAAACTCAAAAGCTCTGGTCTGGTACTATTTAATGTCCACTCAACCTTCCTGTCCAAGCTAATTTCTCATTTCTCTCACACACAAGTCCTACATAATCATCAAACAGAATGCTTCCCATTCCTGAAATTTCGATGGTAAAACAAATTGCTTGCTTCATTCTCTTTGTCCCCATCTTATTTTCTTTCTTTTGATCACTGTTCTGCTGGTCATTTTGTTGTTTCAGGGACCAATGAATCATGATCCTTTCTTCTTCTTGAGAAGAAATAAGACATTCAGAAATAAGACACCTGATTAAAAAGTGACTTGCATTCTTCTTTCAAACTCACAAAATAGAGATCACTCCCACTCTCTCAGGATTCCTCAGGATCAGCGAGTGTGGAGTGGAGCTCAATCATGTGAAAATGATGTAAGGCAGCCAAAACTATCACCTTAGCTGAACTTGCTCCATGTGGAGATGTGGAGCAGTTGTTATATGAGGTTTTCAAAAATTTGCTGATCTACACAGAATGATGTCTTTGTTTATACTGTGGCATAGAAATTATATCCCCCATACAGCACTTATGCAGTGGTTCAGAGAGTAAATATTGCCTATTTGTCTAAATTTGTATAGTCTATATCTCTTCCATTCACTGAAACAAAATGCTAGAGAGTATGTGGCTTCAAAACAACATAAATGTCCTTCTCAGAGTTCAGTAACCTGGGAAGTACACATTTAGACCCTGGGATATTTGATATCTGATGAGGGACCACTTGTTGGTTCACAGATGGTTCCATCTTGCTGTGCCTTGTTGTAGCAGAAACTCAAGAGTTTTTCTCTCCAGCCTCTTTAATAAAGGGACTAATTCCATTCAGAAGGACTTCATCATCATAACTAAATTACCTCTCCAATCCTGCTACTTTCTAATACTATCACTTTGATCTGTGGATCAAGACTCCAGGCTCTCTAGCCATAGTTTCTCACAAGACTTCAACCAAAATGATAATATTAGTGGGAATCTCATACTCTTGAGGCCCAAGTGGGTAAAGGAGCACTTCTCAGATCACTCACATGGAAGGTTTTGGCCATTTGCTGAATAACTCAGGTGTTCGCCTTCCCTATAGCCATTTAGCTTTTGCAAAGGTCTGTTCACCACATGACACCCTGGTTCACCAAAGTGCTGGGGGTTGGGAGGAACACAAAACAAAAGCTGCAGCCTTTTCATAACTTAATCATGGAAATGACATCTTACCGCGGCCTTTTAATAACTTAATTATGGAATGACATCTCATTGTGGCCTTTTAATAACTTAATTATGGAATGACATCTCTGACTGTGCTTTGTCATAGTCTATTCGTCAGGACTAAATCCTTAGCTCCAGCCAGTCTCACAGACAGGAAATGACAGGAGAGAATGAATGACAGGAGGTGGTCAGCATATGGAGTCCATCCAGAGGCTTCTCACACCCATTCTTTCCTTGTAGGATGACTCCAGTGTATCGCTCCAAAGATGCTGAAGAGCTCAGTGTAGGCCACTGTCCCTGACCCTCCCTCCTCCAAGCTTCACAGCCCTGAAGCATGGCTTCTCTGGCAGGTCTCCTGACCTGCACAGCTTTATGTATGATTTCACCTTTTCTACATTTTTACTTCCCAACAGCAACACCGCTGCCTCATTTATATCCTGTGCCTGGTTCACAGCATAAGGCATGGGCTCCATAAGTATTTCCTTTGATTGAAATGAACATTCATTCAATTTAACTACAGAAAAAAATATTGCAATTAATGTTACTAACTTATCACTAACATTCTTCTGCAATATTAAAGTTGCAGAAGTGTTACTAAAGTAAACATTTTGATTGGCTTGAGAATTTGATAGTAAACACTTTTAGTCAGTTAAAATTATATTCAGTCAACTAGACTTCTACAGATGATTTAGAAGTGTGTGAATTTTATATTTTTTCCCTACTGATATTACTGTCAAATGTTCATACAACCCCACAAATGGTAGCTGTGTCTCACTAGCATCTTGTCTGTTGCCTAGATCGTTGCAAAAAAAAAAAAAAAGGCTTTAATTTTTCTTTAATTACTCCTTCACCACTATAGAACAACTTCCTCATCCAGTGAAATTTTACAGCTCTATTAGATGCTGTCACTGGTGTAGCCCCCACATGCACAGAAGAACAAAATATAGTTTCGAGTGTGGGAAACAACACTTAAGAGATGGTTCATGAGCTAGATGTTGCCTGGTAACATGAGCTCACTAAGTCACAGAGACTCTCCTCATTCAGAGACTCTGGAGAGACCCGTGTTGTGTGGCTCACGTCTGTGCACCACATGCTCCTCCAGTGCTCTGTGCAGAGGGGAATCTGAACCCTATTGTTGGGTCTCAGTGGACCATAGGAAGCCCTGACAGCTCCTGGTGACTCAGTGCAGCCCAGGAGTCCATCCCACATTCATCCTCCAGACTGAATCCTAGGGAAAATGCAGCATAAATAGAGGGACAGAAAGCACAGCTGTTGTCACCCTAGTGATGGCAAGTGGAGCGGGAATGTGAGTCACTCACATCATAAACATCTTCCACGATTATAAATGACTCCAGACATTAATGCGTGATGGGCTAATCTACAGAAGTAACGTCACAGCTTGTTATATCTTTAGTTGACCACAAAAAAATAGAGAAGCCAGCTGTTGGTGACGTTCTGACAGTGGGGAATGTCAAGGACTGATAGCTATACTTGCTGATCTTTTCCACTAGGAGGTTCTGGGAGCCAAATGAGGACAGAATATATCCAGAGACAAGGGGGACAAGCCAATCATACTGTTAATTTTTAAGTAGTATATTTATTTTGACATAATGTTTTTATATATTTAAAATTGGCAATCGGGAGCAAATTATTAATGTGATCCCATTTCCTAGGTCAGAGGGATAAAAACTGTGCTACTCTTAGACATTTAAATAGCAAATGATGTATGTGTGCATGTGTGTTTGTGCATGCATGTGTTTGTGTGTATGTGTGTGCATAGTGGTACAGTGGCTCCTGTCAAAGACAATGAATGATAGTAGCACAGAAGTAGATAGAAATAGGAGAGAAAGACACTGAGAGATAGAAGAAAGGACAGTACCCAGCGCTCAATACTTTTGAAATCTCCAAGACACATGAGAGGAGTGGGAGATACTGGAAATGGGGAGAAATCACAGTGTTTGATGACATCTTCAAGTAGGGCAGAACTTGGGGGCAGAGCCTGGTGGGAATACAGGGGCTAACATGAGATGTTGGGTACCATAAATTGAAGTCCTTGAACATTATGGACTTACAGGATTGTACTTCTTACCGTAATAGGGGGAGACTGCCTGGATTAGGAGTAAATAGGGAAAGAAGAAATTTCCTGTCACCAAGTTCTTTAGCAAACCTTTTTTAACTACATCAGTGTCAGGATCCTTTAGTGTTTCCACATGTGCCTTATTTCCTGACCTTGCACTCAACTTTTTCTTCCAAGCAAGGATTCCTGTCATTTAGGAAACACATTCCATCAAACATGCTTGTGAAAGTGAGGCTGGAGAGCGTTGGCAGTGCCTTGTCCTTGGCATGCTTTATCATCTACTTCACAGTGTGACTTTGAGCAGAATGAGTTCATTTCTTCAGGTTTTCTCTCTTTCCTTGTGAGCTAAGGCGGCAGGAGAAAATGAAGTTGTCTGTGTGATTCCTTCTAGCATTAATATCCGACTAGTCTATGGAAAGGATGCTATCATCAGCCTGTCGGGAATACAGATATCAAGCTTGAGGTAAAGTTTCACTCATGAGGATTAAATCAGTGACAAGTGCCATATTTAACAAAATATATAATCAACTTGAACACTCTAATAATGGTTTAGTCCTCATTGCTTGAAGGAATGATTTTTAACAAGGTCATGATTTTAAAGGCTAGCATTCTTCTTCTTTTTCTTTTTTCTCAAACCTAAGTTAAAACTAGAACCTGGAATATGTAGGTCAGTACATTCTAGGATATATTTTAGTGTGTGTTCATCCAGTCAATTAGACTTTTTACATGAAAATGCAAATCACTTTGAATTCAGGCACAGCACATGAAATTAGTCTAGTTGGAGACGATGAGAGAATCACACACATAGGGTTAATATTCTTCCACCAAAACATCAGTGTTAAGAAATAGAATAAAGACATTTCCAAATACCTGGACTCTTTTCCTGCTTAATATACATTGGCATCTATTCCCTTAACACGTAAAGCATGCATTAAGTTTTCTTTATCTGTTAGGTACTATCAATTACTGGACTAAGTGAATACTGTAAACTTTTTATTCTATGAATTATACAAAAAGATAATTATTTTCATATTTCATAGCTCTGGAAACTAAGGTTCAAAAAATTCTGAAAATCCTACCTAATATCCTAAAAAGAGTAAAGTTTAAAAAACTGGAAATTCACTTTAAGCATTCTCAGTATATTTTCAATTATATTGTGTTTTCTAAAAGATAACTATTTAGGTAGCATTTCTCACAGAAAGTTATACATACTGTATCAAAACCCGCCTCTACGAAAGCAAATACACTTTGAATTTTTAAAATGTATTCCAAGAGACTTGTTGTAAAAATATGGTCATCTTCCATCCCAGAGCACGGGGGGTCACAGTGTGCAGCAGAATAAAAATCATAACAGCCTTCATCATCTTCCTCTTTCACCATAGGTGAGATTTGTGCGACACGCGGGAGGGGCAGGCACTAGCTTGTAACTACTTAGCTCTCTCATGGGGCCCTGTCATGATAGGAGAGTCGGCTTTGGTTACATTCTTTATTTTCCTCAAAGTAGGTCCTGAGACTAGGACTTAGTTGGAGGTTTTTTATTGTTTTGGTTTTTTTTTTTCCCTTTGTGATATTCGGGACTGAATACAGGGACCACTGAGCCACATCCTTTTTTATTTTGACAATGGGTCTCACTGAGCTTGTCCCAGATGGTCTTAGACTCTCAATCTTTCTTCAGTCTCTCAAGAAGCTGGGGTTGCAGGCCTGTACCACTATGCCCAGCTCTGAGTTCCCTTAGGTGATTATCCTGGAAAGTCTAAAAGGAGGAATGGAGATAGGGAGGCAAGGCAAGGAAGAAGCAAAAACAGCATTAACATGTGAATGACTACCTGCATCATGAGCTGGATCCCACCAGGAAGTGTGAGATAGTTTTTAGTGTGGAGACATCTGGTGTTGACTCAGACTCCTCCCCTCAGTGGTGAGCTCGGGTATGATGTTAACTTTCACACACTTCTGGTTGCTTTTGTATACTGCAGAGCAGTCTCTCTGGGAGCCCAAGCAAGTTAGTGGGGAGAAGCAAGTACTTGAGGTGAGCTGTCACTGTGCTTGACATAGTCAGCCTCCATTGCAGCTGAGCTCAGAGCTGTGTGGAGAAGATGCGGAGGCGGAAGGGTTTGCTCTTCATTCGTGGGCATCATGGCTGCCAGGAGGTAGGATTCTCTGTGACAGGACTGTTCTGACTGGCTCTCTAAGAATGCAAGGGTAGCTTCTGCTGCTTAATGGCAGCGAAGGACCTCGGTGGGATATGGGACACTAGTAGATCTCGTTTATTCTGTTGTACTTGGCTTACCTCAGTGTGCTAGCCTCTCCATGGTTTCAATACCTCACACTTGAGGGGAACCCACTAGCATCTCACAGCACATTGATAGTCTAATCAAGAGAATACTGACATCTCTCTGCTTACAGTTCTCCATCCTGTCAAGGGACTCCAGTTGGCGGCAGGAGCAAGAGCCTACAAAGTAGAATACGCATAAAAGCACCCATTGTACCTGGAAAGAGCTGCAGGGCTAATTCCATTTGCCAGGCACTACAATGCTAATCAGAGTAGAGTGATGGGTAGTTACAAATAACCAAGGGCGAGGTAAGTAGGAGCATCTTCTGTGCCTTCATAAATATATGTACCGGGCACACCCTGGCCAAGCCTAGAGCATAACATGCAGTACAGTGACTGTCCAAAGCTTTAATAAGCAGGCCTAGGCCAGCTAGCATTCTGAATCTGTCTGTTGTGATATGAAATGTAATAATGTGTGGGAAAGTTATGCTAATCATAAAATAGAAAAGTGCTGTGTCCATTTTTACATTAGACAGTGCAAAAAAATGAGTATATTAGCATCATTTATCTACATTACACTGTTGAGATTGGCTAGAGTCTGAATTTAATGGCACTGTATCATGAAAAATGATGCCAGAAATTTGAGGTCATTTTTATACACGTGGTTTTCAGTGAAAAAGAACTCTCTTTTTCCCAGTACAAATACAAATTAACAAGTTCTTGTGATGTAATATTTATACATATTACAGTAACAACTCTGGCTTCTCAAAAATGTGAGTGCTAGCACATTAAATGAAAATGAACTAAATGCCTCCTACTGTACCTCATGCATTCTTTTCCTTCCATTTTTCTTCCCTTTGATCATTCAGTCAGTCATTCATTCATTCATTTATATCACTATCTTCTGAGTACTGTGCTGTACACTCTGAGCAAACAGTTGTCACCACCAGCAAGGTCTCTCCTCCTGGCTGTAACATGACAAGAGGCCTCACCACAGTTTTATGGCTTTCTCAAGGAACCATTTCCATCACAGCTTGTTCCCTGAGCAGAGTGACCACGCTTTGTAAAAATGTTCAAAACTTGTAGAGATTATAATGGTGCTAGAAACTTCTTCCCAAGCAAAAGTCACAGAATCAAGGAAATAGATATTTCACAAAGATAAAAGCAAAGTATGTTTGTATGTTTTTGAAGTATCACAGCCATGGGTTTCCACAGAATAAAGTAAAGCTAATACCTAAGCAATGTTATCATTAAAGATTTCAAAGAAGACCTAAGTTTATTGCAGTCAACAGAGCACAGAACAGGTTACACTGGTAAAGAGATGTTTTATCTGAGTGTTCCTATGTGCTTCCATTCTGTTCTTGAAACAGAAAAAGCGTACATCTGCTAAGTAATTGTAGGACTCCTCCAGAGAGGAGCAGGTCTTCTGTCGGTAAGGGTGCAGCTGTCTCCCTGCTCATCAGTGTTAGCCTGTTTATTTAAGCAAGACCCAAAACATCACTCAGAACACACAGAGTGTTATTAGTGACAATGGGAACAGTGGTGATTTCTAAAATAGTAATTTATTCTTTAAGTAAACACTCTGCTTTTTGAGAACAGTTTTTGGACAGCTTCTTTTGTTTAACATGCACGCACACACACGCACACACAACACACACACCCTCCCAGAAAAGTTACCACTCCTCCTTCACTGACAAAGAAAGTTGGGCTGGAAGAACCATTGGAGTGCTGCATTGATGATGTCACAGATGCTAGAGACAGAGCTAGAGTTAGAATTCAGTTGTTTAATGGACACTGTTTTACTTTATTTTAAATTTAAAAACAGACAGAATGAAAATTCACAGTGAAATGTTTGAATTCATATTGTAAGCCTAGGGTTCATGCCTGTGCCTAGAATTTTGTTGATGGTAAAATATTACAGGAGATTATAATTTCTCATGACCTCAGTATCTTTACAAAAGTGTCCCCCTTTGCTAAAATTATCGAATTTGAAAGCTTTGTGATAAACTCTTCCCAGAATGGATTTCCATAAACTTAATGGAAGTTAAAAGGATGAGCTAAAAGCTCTTTGTATATTTTTCAGTGCTATAGATATAACAGGAAACTACAATATTTATTGTCAAATTTAATATTTTGACATCAAACTGCAAATGATGTTGTTAAGCTTCCTGCCAGAAGGGATAAACTTTAGTTTTACAAAGTGTACTTATCCTTACTTCTCTCAGTGACCCAAGACTACAAAAGCAGTACTAACCTGCCAAGGCTAGTTCTGGTTATTGTCCAATAGATATTAACTTTGATGCTGTTAGTAGTGATTGTTAACTCTTCCTCAGACACACTAAGTACACAATAAGTGGGAACTTTTAATGCTGGATCAGAGACAACCATTATGTTTTTCTTATCATCATTTCCAGACCAAGGATCAGAGACTCAGGGAATTTACTAACACAGCTATTAAGTGAACTGGCCATTCTCTAGTTTAAAGTTCAGTATTAGCTGGGTGTGGTGGTGCTCACTTGCAGTCCCACACTCTGCTAAGCTGTGGCAGGAAAGTCACAAGTTTGAGTCCATGCTGGTGCCTTGACAATTTATTCAGACACATTCTCAAAATTAAAAAAAAAAATTACAATGCTGGTGTTATAGTTCAGAGTGAGTTCAGTTCCCAGTACTAATTCCTCATAGTGAGAAGAAGAGAAGTAGAGAAAAAGACAGACACTCAGAAGGAAGGAAAAAGAGATGGAAGAAGTAGAGAGAGAGACAGACAGAAGGAAGGAAAGAAAAAGGAATGAAAGACAGATGAGTATTGCTGCCATGGCTTATATCTAGATGTCCACCCAAAGTTTCCTGCAGTCATAGGTGAGGCTTTTTTTTTTTAACATTTATATATTCTTTATTGGTACATTTTCTATATACATTATATACACATACGTAGAATTTTTTGGAGATAGCTGAATCTAAGGCTTGTGTTGCTGGAATCAAGGACAGGAGGTTGGGACAGATTCACAGAGTGATGCTAAGATGAAGGCTGTGGGTGTTACCACCCTGAGGGCAGGTAGCCTGGGGGACATTAAAGGACAGAAAGAGCCACCATGGCTTGTCAGTCATTGCTTGTCGCTTGCTGTTGCTGCTGCTTGTCTCCTGCTCTGTGAGTCCCTCTTCCATCACACGTGACTCGAAGCCAGCCAACTATGAACTGAAACCTCTATAGTAAACCTTTCCTTCCTTAACTTGCGAATGTTTGGTATTTATCTCTGTAAGGAGAAAAGTAACTAAGACAACTGCCTTTAATTTTCAGGCATATAGAATTAGACAATTCCTTGTTAGTGTGGAGCCTCATCAGGACTTGTAGATGCTATCACCTCTGGGGGAATTTTGACCCCTAGGATGTATAGCAATGTCTGGACACATTATGATCATCACATTTGGGCAAGGGAATACTATTGGCAGCTCCTGGACAGAGACCAGAGTTGGTGACTACCAACATACAAAGAGTCATTCATACTCAAATGGATGTACCTTGAGGATGTCCTCATAAGCGAAATAAACAGGTCACAGATATATAAATATATCTTTTCTCTGATATGAGAATATGAAGTTGTAAGTGAGTTGTAGTATGTATACTTGATATTGCGAAGTGGAAAATATTTAAAAGGAAAGAGTGTAAGGGTAAATAATGAGGGGAAAACGAATGTGGTAATAATAAAGAAAAAAGAAAACAAAGATTGTGTATATAGGCGGTGGGGGGATGCAAGGCTTGGGGAGTAAAGGAAAAAAATGAGAATCAAGTCATGTCATATTCTGGTACAAACTCTTAATGTTGAATGTGATTATCATGTGTATTCATAATGTACCAATAAAGATAATTAAATTAAGAAAAAAAAAAAGATCAGGGCATACACAAACCAAAACAAGCAATAAGAACAAAACCAAATTGTAGTTCCAAATACCCATGACAATAAGGTTGAGGAACTCTGTGTAGACCTGTAACACTGAACATTGGTGGACATTTTCCTTTAAATCTGTTGGTACCATATAAAATCTTAGTTGTCAAGAAGATGGACCTCAATTTTCTCTGAATTTCCCGAAAGTGCAAAGGAGCCATCGTGGCTCTTCACCTCCTTCAAGAGCGTGGGAAGTCACACAGTTCTGTTGCCAGGGGGTTTTGTAAAGTGATACGCAATTTTGAATGATCTCAGAAAAATTATTAAAACTTAAATCTTTTATCCTTTAACCTGAGTCATTTGCAAGAATGCAGACTGTATTGATTTCATGAAAATCAAGACTTTATTCCAGGATAGGATTTTTAGAGTTTAATAGGCAGACAAGTTACTTCCTGGAGGAGAAGAAATGAGAGTGACAAGACTTCAGCAATGACTTCCTCTCCTAACCTTGAATGGCACCGCTGTCCTTCCACAGATCTTCTTTCTTACACTGTAGTAGATTTCTGGAGATGTCAGATATACCTAGCCAGACTCTGGACAAGGATTTCTACTCACTTGCATAAACTCAAGTGGTACCAGCAATTCAGTGGCAGGAAGTCCATTGTACAGAAGGAACCTGGGACCAGAGGTCTGCTTCTCTCAGCTCCTGACGCCCCCCTCTCATCTTTGCCCCCTCCTCACCTTAATGTCTGGACTTCGCAAACATCCAGACATTAAAGACCAAATGACAAGTTGGTAAGGACCTAATGACAACAGGTGTCCAGCAGCATGCCAGAACCCACTAGATGAAGAAGCAGAAATTAGAAGTCCCAGTGGAAGAGTGTTTATGTTGGAAAACAGAATTATAATCTGTATTTACCTGTGTCTCCATGTCAAGTGTTCGGGCGGCTCCTGCATAATGCTTACTACTACTTTTGGGCTTTCTTTTCTCCGCTTGTAAAAGGAGCTGGACAGGATAATCATGAAGACAGATTTCTTTCCACTTTAATATTTGACCATTTCTAAGGGGAGAAGAAACAAAAACTTCCTCAGATTCATGATGACTGCTATTAAATCATTTTTCAATTTTCTCAATGTTGTTGCTGTGATAAATTTCTTCCCCTAAAGTTCTGATCTTAGGAGTGTGTAAAAGAGGTGAATTTGGGAAATACCTGGCTGTACTTGGCTCCTCCGTGTGTCGGTGCAGACCGTTCTCGCCAGTCATCCCACAGCAGCCATCTGTGGGCGCGAGGTGGGAGAAGTAGAGACTGTGTGTGTCACTGTAAGAGTGCCAACAGGGCAGGTTACTGTTCACACCCCCCCCCCCAACTAAGACAAGCTTCTGCCCCTGCGGCAGTGTACAGTGACAGACTTAAAGGCAGCCTTGCCAAGAGAAAGGATGTCCTGACTTCTTTCATCTCGCCATTTAATACATCAAGAGCAGTCCTGGTAGGCGATCACAGCATTTTACATAAAAGCTTCTTCCTGGCCATTTGCTCATTTTGAGCCAACAGAACTGCTGTCTGATCCTATTCCTCTCCTCTGCCATTAGAATGAGGATTCTCAGCAAGGCCCGATCTACCCACTTCCTTCTCCAGACCCGCCCCGGCTTCTGCTGCCTGCTGTTCTCTCCCTGGGCTTGAAAATGGCCTCTAATTGTAACAAAAAAGTAAGGAAACAAATTTTATGTATATGGGGGGGTGGTAGGGTGGGTAGGGCTATGGGAAAAAATGAGAATTAAGTTGTGTCTTATACTGGTACAAATCCCCATTATGGAGTGCAATCATGATGTGTATATTTAATGTACCAATAAAGATTTTTTTAAAAAAAGGAAAATGGCCTCTAGCTGCCTATCTCCCCTGCACCTCCACTGTGCCAAATCTTCTAAGGTTTCACTGATAAGCATAGGCCACAACTGAGAATGCTCTCTTGCCTCTTCTAAATCCTGCCTGCTAACCCCAACTCTTGTTAAGATTCATCTGTGTCCCATTAAGCGCTTGGGCCACAATAATGTGCTTCTTCTCTAAACTTTCACACTATTCACAATATTCACTTTAAGTCAGAGACTCTCGACTAGGAAAGAACTGGATTGGCCTTCTAGCCCACGCTTGAACACCAGGTGGGAAATATGGTTATGACCTTCCTAACGGGCCTCTCACTTTGACACTCTCTACTGATGGCTTTTCAAATTAGTACTTTTTAATAATACACACACAGTGATGAGTTATGTTGGTTATATTTTTAATTCCCTATACACAAGCATGAAAGCTATGTCTGCATCTATACATTGACAAGTCTTCCATAATCATAAAGATAACAGACTTACCATTAAAACTAAGCACAATGGCAAAACTAAATAATTCCAAAAGGCTAATATTAATTTAATGTGATAAATAACGTTCTGCTGAAACCAAGTATTATCCATGTAAATAGAACCCTGCCTGCTGTCAAACAGAACATGCCAATATGTAGCTACACTTAACTTTTAAGGCTGTCACTGTCACTCTTTTGTTTGAACCTGTCATAGGTGCACAGGAACTAACCCTCACACCAAAGAAGTCTATGCTGTACCTACGTCATGAGCATCTCTTAATTATAGTGTGAATTTAGATCTTGTGGAGTTTTCACTTGACTAAAAATTAAAACTAAAAATGGTAAACATTTTCACAGAGATACGTATACCTTTTAAAATATGTTTTAACTTTTCTAGGGGCCCAGAAATCTCTGTTCTGTGGTACAGTGTTGTTTTGGATGTTTATGCATTAACTGTACAAATGGATTTCATATCAGAATGAGTAAGAGAAAAAGTTGTTTGTACCTTCTGTTTAGTTTTCCTTATAGCGCACCTAAAACTGCATGTAGCCCATGCAAGTTGCTTAAAAAAAAAAAAGACTTCTTGAATAGGGTGCTTTTATTCCTTTTGTTGCTTCTTCTGATAAGATGTTTCTATACGTCTGCAGGGAAAAAGACTGATTGATTATTCTTTGATTCTAACTTTTGGGCAGATATTAACATGAAACCACACAAAATCTTTCAGTAAACATATTCTTAATATGAAGAAAGTCAGTTTCAAGATGTAAAAGACTAAGCTAAGCAGTGACCAGTATAAGGAAATCCAAATTAAATAGCTGAAAGGTAGAGCAAAAATTCCAGAATGCTGAATAAAATTACTTGTTGGCCAAAAATAGTCTCTATTGGGATATTTTGAGGACCACGTGATTGTAAAGGCTACAGTCGCCACAGTCCCCAGATCTACAGATGTTTGAATCTGTTATATAAAATGGGGTAGAATTTGCATATAACTTACCTGTACCTGCCTGTATGCTTTGAGTTATCTTTAGATGCCTTTTAATACCTAATATAATATAAATGCTATGAAAATATTTGTTATACTATATTATTTAGGAAACAAGAAATAAAAAGTCTGATTATGTTTAGTACAATGTACGGAAGACCTTTGGACATTTTTGGAAGTTCATGAGCTTCCAAGATAATAATTTATTTTTCTTTTCAATAAAACTGGTTATTCAGGGCCTGAAGGATGTCAACTCTGGGTAATTTAAGTTGCCTAGAAGGTTTTTCCCTGATTTAAGAATATTTTAAAATCAAGTCTCAATTGACAAGCCAGCAGGTTCTTCAGTTGTTTTTAAGAAAAAAAAAAAGTATATGTCTGTATATATAAACTAAGATAAGGTCCAATTTATCTTTAGTTCTCTACATACCTTTTTAGTTTCCAAAATAACTGTCCTTGGGAAGGTAATAACGAACATAATCATAGCAAGTACTTATCCAGCACTCAATAGGACCTGCTAAATGTTCATTCCTGCCCAAAGCTATGAGTGGGTACTGTTAGTGCTCTCATCCTGCAGAGGAGGGAATTGAGCTGCTAAAGGTTAAGTGATGTGCTCAGACGAGCTGAGCACTGACACGGGAGATTCAGCTGGAATGAGGCTGTGCCTTCTGTGTTCAGGTACTTCATGCTGACTCTGTCCTGACACCAGTGCCTGTTGAGAAGCCACTTGGCTAATCTCAGGGCACTTCTGAGATGGTAAACAAATCGAGCGTCTAGAATGCTGGATTGGGCTGTTTTACGCATGTCACCTCAAATCTTTCTATCTGTACAAATCAGGAAAGGAAATCAAATGTCAGAGTATCCTTAAAATCCGGCGTTACTGCCTAAGGCTTCCAATGTAGCAGTAACATCAACTTCCAGCCGCTGTCAAGTAGAGACTCAGATCACTAAAACAAGTCAACAATTTGAGTTACAATCACAGAATTACAGAGTTTTAGAGCTGGAGGGGTTCATAGGCATTGCCCATGTTTCCCTTCTCGTTACAGAGATAAAGACATTGATTTCACCAAGAGGATCACAGTTCAAGACCATTTGATGACCTTACATCTCCTCTTCCTTACCCTCCTGTTCACTCTCTGATGTCCAGCCCTGTGTCATACTTAAAAGGAACTTTCAATAACATGTAGTCATCTCATCCTGTTTCTTTAACTCTTTTCTACTTTTCTTGTCAAGTCAGGTCAAATTTCATAGTTGAAGCACCAGCTCTTTCAGTATTTTGTCCCTGCTTGTCTCTGGGCTCATGTCCCCTTACCTGCTTGTTCTGAAGTCTGGACTCTGGGCATTTGTGACCTACAGTACACCACCCATTGACCACTGGACCTTTGCACATTCTGCCACTTCTGCTCTTTTAGCACTTGCCCTAGTCTATTTTGATCTTCCACTTCAGCCCTCAGAATAGAGCTAGATACTGCTAAAAGTTGCTAAGAGTGCAGATTTGTTTTGTTTCGCTTTTCAAACACCCAGTTTAAACAAGCTTGCCTAACCTTTTTCCCAACCCACAACAGATATAAAGAGTAATTTCTGTTTCTGGGTGTTCAGACACAAGAAGTGCAGTTGGAATTTTCACAGTAGCAGCCTGACAGCTGAAGTCACAACAGAGTAAGGATTCACCACTTAAAACGGAAGGTGACAAGTCAATGAAACAAAATTTTCTGGGATCATTTAGCAAGGGTATGATGTTGGGAAAGCACAATCCAGTGATTGATGTAGGTAATTATGAAACCTGAGTCAGCAAGAAATGGCAATTATATTTCATGTCGTATGATTAAGGAGGCAGAAAACTGTAGAAAACTTTTAGAGTGATTTTCACTAAAAATGCTTAAACACAAAATGAATTTTAGTGCTTACAGCACGGAAAAAGTCTATTTATGTTAGAGATCCATTTATATTAGGATTTTTGTATGGAGAAGGAATGTGATGACAGACTGGGCCTGGTCGTTCTGCTCAGTCAGTGACTTCGGGAGAGGGGACCTCAGAGTGTGTGTGACACCACGTTCCACTGGGTCACGAGGAGGAGCTGAAGGCTCAAGTCCACCGCTGTCCTCTTGCTTCTTCCCCTTTCTGTGACTTCTGTCTCTGGGAGCCTCATTTTCCTTCACCGTAAAATGGAGAGAGAAGCACTGACCTCACGATTAAGGTGAAAAGCAGATGGCTTAATGCTGGCAAAATACTCAGCATGGACCAGGAAACACAGTACAAGCGCAACCAGCTGTTGTTGTTGTTGTAATTATTATAATTATTTACAACGAGGGAGATGGATGAGATAATCACCAAGGTCTTCTCTGGCTCTAAAATTCTGTGAACAGCTCGTTCCCAGATGATATCAGATAAATGCGATCTCTCTGTACGTGGGGCCAGAAATCAATATGGCCAATTTTCAATTGTACCCAGTAAGGTAAGGTGAACAGAGCATGAATTATTCAGGAACTTTGGTTACACTCAGTATATTTCCATCTGATCTTGGCGTGCTTAGAGCTTTTTGAAAGAATATTTTCTCTCCTCATATTATGTTCAATGATTAAAATAAATTTGACCTTTCTCTGTTCACCAAGGGAAAGACATGGAACAATGCTGAAGACTTGAAATGTACCATCTTACTTAATAACTTGAGATTTCAGTGACATCATCCAGCAGCTAATTGGGTAACAGAAGAACCAGGCAGGATAACCCAGCCTTGGCCTAACTAGCAGGCCTGCCTATGATCAGGCACCCGCAGGCCACCATCTCCTACAAAGCTCTTTGGAATATCAGGTATTGGAGGTCTGCCTGTGCTTTTTCATTCTGAGAGTGACAAGATGAAGATGGCTCTCATGCGCTTTTCCACTGATAACTTAATTTCAAAATATTCTTCTCACAGCAGTAATGTCTAATTAGAATTCCCTAGCACAATGGGTACAGCCCAGCACTATAATGGCCCAGTTATTTAAACTCTCATTAATCATTAAAAGTGCTTCCTATTTGTTATACACTTCACCATTTAAAACAGATGTCTTTTCTATATTTCCTTCTTATTTTTTTTTTAATAAAGAATTTGTTCAGGGTGACTTTTTCAAGGGTAAATACCACCACCCAAGAAAGATAAAGGTAGTACACCTGTCAGAGTGCAGGTGCTCACCTGCTCCCTGGCTCTGTGGTATTGCTAAATTACTACTTTCTATGCTTTACTTTGTTCATTTGCAAGTAGGATAATCAGAGGAGATTAAATAAAAACCTAATAGACCTCAAGTTTCAGAGCCCTCACACCTGTGGAAAGCACATTTGGTCACATGATCATGTGTCTGTGGAAAATATAAAAAGATACCTTAACTGCAGCTTGCTAAGACTGTCTCTTTTCACTGGGTCTTCTCTCTAACACAAGCTGGAAGCGTTGGAGTAGCATCAAGCACTGTTGACATTTTCCTAATAGAAGTTAGTCTAGGGATGCATTTAATTGTTTTCACATAGTATTATTAAGTGTGTAATTCACTGTTGTACCACCTGCATAGCATGAACAATCCCTGAATTCAACCCAGCACTGAAAAAATAATAATAAATAAACAGTAGTAATATATGGATCTGAAGAGCTGCTAATCCAGTTTTTAGTGTTCCCCCAAAACGTTATCTCTTTCGAATAAAACCATACCCAGGATCCTAATATATAATTGTTAAGATTTATATGAAATATCAGGCTTCCATATTTGAGAAATATTCTGACTTCCTTCCTCCTTTCTATCGTCTCTGTCTACCTATCATGAGCCTCCGGAGTCTACAGAATCCTATGATAAAGTCAGGATTTTACTCAGTTCTCCCTTTTTTAATGGTAAAGTATCCCTCCAGTGAGACAAATAGTCTCTCCTCTGCCTCCCTCCCTGTTACTTCACCATATCTATCTTTTTTAAAGGTTTATTAGAATAAATGAAACTTTTTATTTTTTAAAACTCGAAACATACACTTTTTGCTGTCACAGAATGTTGGAAGAGTTAAAAAAAATTTTTTTCATAAAAGTGCATTGAGGACTACATGTACAAATGAAGCACAGAAGCATCTCAAGCAAGGCAAGAGTGGAGGTGCAGGCCTGTGATACCAGCACTCCGGAGACTAAAGCAGGAGTCACAAGTCTGAGGCCAGCCTGGGCAATTTAGTGAGACCCTATCTCAAACTTTAAAAAAAGATGGATTGAGGATGGGCTAGTGATATAGATCAATGCACAGGTCTTGGCTTCGATCCCTAGTACCTAAAACAAAGAAAAAGAATAGTAAAAATCCAGACCTGTGTGATAAATCTACTTTAGATAACAACATTGCATGAGTAATAAATTGGCAAATAATGTTTGCACTTGTTATGGCAGAGACAAACTGGTTTTAAAATTAGAAATCATGGCAAGCATGAGGCCTCTCATTCTCCAGAACAACAGACCCAGTTGCCTGCCGAGTTATGGAAGAAGCTTCAACCCCCACAGTCCTGAGAGAAATGCAAAGCAAGTAGCAAGGAACCACTTTCTATCCATCAGAGCGGCGCAGGACTGAGTGATGATGCCGGCTGCTGTTCAGGATGAGTGAAGGAGCGTGTCCCATCCATCTCTGCAGAAGGGAAACTGCTACAGGCCTTTCGAAAACAGGCTTCAAGTAGCTACTCAAATATAAGATCCCAGCATCTTTCCAGGGGCTTGTAAGGGACCTTGGAACTTTCGCCTTTTGGGGCTTAAAATATACGCATGTGTCTGTATAGATGGGTACATATACACCATGTCTGATGAAACTGTCGGTGCACAGATGAATATAAGTGAAACTGAATTCAGTATTATCATCTTCATTTTTTTGTGATTTTAAAACAAATTAAGATTAAAGCATCTCCTGGGGCCCTAATGTCTCAGGGTCCCTAGGCACTATGGCTTCTGTTGATTTTCTACCCAGAAATCTGTCTCCGTGAAGTCAGAACTTTGATAGCACTTCCTGTAGCATCATGATCATCATAAGACCAGGACAAAAGTAAACACCTTCAGTGAGCAGTAGCTGCACAGATTTGGTTGTGTGTAGCGGGAGCCCATTTTAGTACACAAGCACAGCCAAGACAATGTGACTGAGGTGTCAGTGTCAGTTCTGTTGACTTGTTGGTATCAGTTCCATTGACACCAACACCAGCTTCACTAAAAATAGTGTCAGCTATATTATGGGTCAGCAACGTGAATCATCCTCCTGGTAGTCCTCCTTCATGGATAACTCATGAGGCTGGCAAATGGCACCTCTCCTGAAGCTGGACTCTTTACAGTGGTTGCATACCCATGTCTGAGGGTTAGTCCTTTCCTCAGCTGCCCAGGCATCTACACCAAGCCAATGCAGGTTCTTCCACATGGTGACAGAATTAGAAAGAGTGAAGAAGATGAATGCAGTGAGCAATAGCGCTTTACACCTGAGCCTCTGTATATTGCTAATGTCTCCAGTACCAAGGCCAGTCTCATGATCATACTGGAACTTGATGTGGGATGGACCAGACAAGAGAACACATGCAGGGTGGTGTGGTTGCCATTGGAAGATGCGACTAGAAAGTCCTCCCACTGTGTGCAGTTTGTTACTTATGGACAAATGATCGGGCTGCTTACTATAAACACTGGCAAGAAAAGGAAGAACTGGAACTAACTTTACTCCAATAGAAGTTGCCTGCTGCTTAATTATGGCATGTATCATTTATTTGTTGTTCATTCATTAAATCTATATATCAAATGTCTACACTATGTTTGCCATGTGCTGAGTTGGGAACACATGAAACCACTCTTTTGGAAAAGATGGAGAGAGAGAAACCAATAACCAAAACCACCTATTTGATTATTAGTAATCCCATTCTTTGGGGAAATTTAAAAAGGTAGTTTGCAATTTTGTTCATGTTACATCTTAATTCTCATTAAAGCAAAGCATGAGACAGAAGCCTTTTTACAGTCAAATGATTTGTAAATAGAAATCCTTTAAGTCTGTGTGAAGCAAAGTTATAGGAAAAGTCAGTACAATGTTAAGTTGTCCATGGCTATGTGGGACTAGTGTCTATTCTTTAAGAATTGAAAAGCCTGATGAAAAAGATTGCCTGTCTTTCTGCCCAAGAGTATAAATTGACAAAATCATTTCCTATCTCTTTGGTCAGGGTGGTTCAACAGAAAGGATTTTGCTATGCATGTGATATCTAAATGCACAGGGCCTGTGCAGATGGAAAATGTGAGGACCTGTATATGTGAGAACCTGGTCAAATCCTACAGGAAGGAATTGGTTACCACAGCATTGGCTAGAGTAGGAGATGGGTTTGATGTATAGGAGAGACATCTGAATGAGCCCACCACTCTCATGGAACTGATACTCATTCATGCCTTCCAAAAACTCCAGTCTGCCAGATGGTCATGTTCAAGTATGTTCTGCCCATCTCTGAAAAGGTTCAATATAAATGATGTGGAATAAATGATGATATATGTCACAAGAGCCAAATGTGAGGCAGTGATCAGTACTGCCCATCCTCTCCTCCCACTCATCCTCACCTGCTTGAGGAACATTCTGACTTCCTTCCTCCATTCTATCATCTCTGTAGACCAATCATGAGCCTGGTTGTTTCCTTGATAACTGGTTGTTTCTTTGATACAGGGACCCAGACTTGCCTCTCCAAGACACCCAAGTCCTTTGTCACATTGTCCTCACCAGGCTATTGATGTCACAGATATCCATTCTCCATTAATGCTGAAACATAAACAGGCATTGAACTCAGTGCCCTGAATTGTAGATACACTCCTTCCAGCCTCCAATATGGAGCAGCATCCCTATCTCCTCATCATAATTCAGGTCAACTGCCTCAGGTGCTATAGAAGTTCTTTTCTTTGCTCAGAGCTCTACTGTCATGAAGAACCAAAATGAGTGGCTGATAGCTTTTGTCCAAGAGTATTGGACAGTATTTGAGGCATACAAGAAGACAAATGGTCCCCGTGTTCTTCACCCATAGACATCTCAGCTGCAGTCTATAATAAGCAGTGGCCACAACAGTGGCTGAGATAACATGTAAGGGATTATGAACCTGTAGCAAGTTGAGCCTGATACAGTAATGCATATTTTATTTTTATCTTTTTCATAGCATTTAGCAATCTTATAATATCTGTCAATTAACATACCACCCCAGTTTACAAAATAGCAAATTTTCCAGCAATAAAGTCTTTGACTAATTTTTCATTCTTAATGCAAGAAGTAGTTCTAATTACTAGTAGCACATTAGTGGTATTTGTAAATTAATTAGCAACAAGAGTGGGAAGGATCTATAGAGATTTATGTTTTTGAGGGAGAAAAGATAAAAAACACCAACATATTTTCAGGCAATTTTGTTAATTGCTGCATTGGGAACCAATGAAAATGCGAATGAAGAAACTAGGGGTGGGAATCCAAGATGAAAGAGGAAGAAATCACACAATGTAGCACCTGAACAGGTGGCGGATGAGCATCCTAACTCCACTGTGATGACCTGGGAAAGTGAAACAGCGTGACCTTAGAATACAGGCATTCAGTTTTCTAGCACATTTTTCTCCTACTAATTTTTTTCTATAACCTAAAAGTAGTAATGACTAAAATTCAAATACAGTCATATGGGTTTCATCATAAACCACAGGACTTCTTTCTATGCTGTGGAGTAAAAATCAAAGAATATCAAAAGTGGATATGGACACCCCCGAGAATAGGGCAGTCATGACATAGGGACAGAGTTCTAGGTTTGTGACTACCTTTGCAAGACAGTGCCCTGGGGATAATAGAAATAATGGAGGAACCTGACGTAGCCCAACCCAAAGAAACGGTTAGATGGATATGGGAAAGAAGGGAGAGAGTAGACATGAAAGTAGTTCTTGCTTGATTTATTTAAAAAAAATTGTTTTGAGTGATTTGTCAAGAAGATTACAAGTTCTACTCTTTTAGCAGGGTATCAAAATGTTTCCTTTTAAAACTATTTTAACCCCTCCCTCCCTGCCTTGGAGATGCAGGCAGGAGAATGAACCAATCAAAGGACTATAAGGAGCATCTCTATCGCATGGAGAGATCTGATCAGGAAAGACCAGGTAGAATATCCGTCTGTAAACACACACACTATTCCATCACGATTTGCTGTGCCAATAATGAAACAACAGTTATTCAGGGAAATAATGTAGTTTATTCAGGGCATTCGTTCAAGGTTTAAAAATAAAATCCAAAAGATAAAGAACATATGAAGTTAATATTGAAGTGTTAATGAGGACTTAGCTACTGTGAAGCTTACATTGCACTAATTAAAAATAATTGGATGGCCCTAGAATTAGGGAGTTTTCATGGCAGAGGGTCTCAAAGTCATTGCTGCCTTTTTTGGATTTTCATCTTGGCCGTGCACAAACCCGAGTAGTTTCCTTAACAGGAATAATTAGGTTCTGGGAAAGGTGCTTTCTTTAATCTAATCGACTGGAGCCTGACCGAGATCAGAAAGTAGTTTTATCGTTTTAAATGAGAAATATCTCTAACAAATGGAGAAACTTATTTCTGAAAGCTGGATTAAGATCAGAGGGTGGCTTAGTGATTTTAAATGGATTGGACTAAGCAGGGGCCCCCGAGACTGTCTTACAGTAAACATCACTCACCCCAAGGTGTCCGTATAAACTATGTTATGGTACATCTGCATTGTACAATCAAAGTCTTCTTTGTTCATTCAGAACAAGAGTCTCAAGAAACCAATATTGCTTTTTAACATTGTTAATCTTATTTCTGCAGACCTGTGGTAATAAATGAAGTAAGAAAGCAAGAAAGTGAGGGCATTCATAAACCTTTGATAAACAAAATGCCACATTACAGTATTTCTTAGCAAGTTATTTTATATTTTTCCAGTTTTCTGTCACATCATCAAAAATTTTTTTACTCTTGCATGCAGTTGAGAAGACTGCTTAGAATGTTTCAGCCATAACTTTAATGGACAGGCTCTCGTGGGTCTTGCATTACAGTTTAAATCTAAACTGTTTTCTCAAAGACGTATTCAGAGATGATGCTGTGGAAGGTGACTTGACCTTGGGGCCACTGTAGACATAGGTAAGTTCATAGCTGAAGATGCTAGTAGAGGTGGATGGAGGAGGAGCCGGTGTTTATCTTCTCATGTCCTAGCTCTCGGCTTCTCTTTTTGTAGTTGAGATGGAAAGATGACTAATACAGTCTGTGATTAATTTCTCAACATGCTTGATCCACATCTGTCTCTAGTGACCTTAGTGCTTTTCAAGTTATTATGGGAAATATGTGCATATGTACCATCTGCTTTGCTCCTCCCAAAGTCTGAGTTGTGTTAAGAGCTGGTGAGAGCCTTCGTCGGCTTGGCAGCATCAAAAGAGCTTCGATTTGGGGGGAACAGCCCTTTATGTGCAGCATCTCCTGCTAAGCATTCTTAATTTAAACTTTATGGCTAAGGATGTAGCGCAGTGGTGCTTCACCTGCCTGGCAAGCACAAGGTCCTAAGTTCGATTTGTTGTAACAACAAAAAAGAGAGAGATGAAACTTTATTTCCCATTGCATCAAGACTGATGCACTTCTCTGGTCTTAAATCTGCTCTTAAACCCTTCACACATATTCCTCCACTGACATAATCTTGCAGAGGCCTAGAGTTACGCATGAGCTTTCACTACAGTTCGCCCTACTTCCCCTGGCTGAGAGGACGATGTACTTCTTCCCCGGGTAAGCAGAGGAGGCACCTGTTCAGTGTTTTGCTGATGGCCACGACTGTGAAAGCTCCGTGGACCATCAGAGTTCAGTACAAATATTCGATTTTATTCTCCAGTCATTTTTTATTGTTCTACTTAATATTTCTTTTAATAGTGAACAACACTGGGAACACTTAATATAAGTAGTTCTCTAAATAGAGCAGCTATATTGTTTTTATATAGTTGTGATAGGCAAAATATTACCCCTCCACCACAGGCAATGTCCTATCACCTTCCATGGCAAAGGAAGTTTTTGATTAAGCAAGGGGATTTGACTTGAAAAGATTGCCTGAGCTTTCTTAGGAGAGAGAGATAAAGTCAGAGCAGGAGAGGGGCCGAGGCAGAGCTGGCTTAAGAGTAAGGCAGTGAGGGGCCGGGGATTTAGTTCAGAGGTTCCGGCGCCTGTCTTGAAAGTGCAAAGACCTGGTTTCGATCCCCCGTTAACCACATACAGTACTGGGTGTGGAGACTCACGCCCAGCAGCAATCAGTACCACATACTACAGTGCCAGGCGTGGTGGCTCACGCCTGTAATCCCAGCACTTGGGAGGCAGAGGCAGGAGGATTGTGATGTGAGTTGGAGGCTGAGCTCTGGGCCAGCCTGAATCACAAAGCGAGACCCTGTCTCAAAACAAAAAAAGAGTAAGGCAGTGAGCCAAGGAGTGTGCAGCCTCCCAGGTCATGTCACAGTGTCACACAGACAGTGTTCACCACTGAATGCAAAGGCAGGAGATTCTTGGGTTTTGTCCCTGGTTTATAACCACATAACATGAAATTCAGTCTCCTGTCTCTAGAGTTGTATTTCTGAATAGCTGACAATGATTTAAGACTATGTAGGATACAGTAATGCGAGATATTTTGAGACTTGCAGTTACAACAGAAAACAAAATGACTTCCCCAAGAAATCAGTGGGCTCGATGACTCGATTTTGTCCGCAGCCCTTTTACCTTTCTGCTCTTAGTCAGTGTCCTGCCAACTCTCACTGCTGACAATGGTTCTGCTCCTTCTCCTTCTGCAGTGGCGGCTGCCTTAGCTCTCGAGCTCTGCCATCTCCTGACCTTGATGTGCAGAAATGATTGAACTCGAGCAGGACCCCACTGAGTAGGGTTACCTGGCCCAGACCTACGGGATCAGTATCTGTATTATGTTGACAGAAATCAGGCAGCCTCAGGAAGGCAGATATGGCATGTTCTCTAATAGGTAGAATTTTTTAAAAATGACAGAAGAGTAGAAGGACAATCACTATTAGGCAAGAGGAAGAGACCAGAGAGGGAGAGAAGAGAGGGCAGGTGGAAAGAGCAGGAGGTAGAGGGGATGAGTCTGATCCAAATACATGTTGTACATTCAAGTCCTCCCAAAGTGATGTAAACCCAGGAAGGAGGACGGGGCCAGAGTGTAACGGGGGAGTGATTAAAGCATATTGTGTGGACGCAAAACTCTGCCTAAATGGAACTCATTAATCGGTAGAACCAAAGTGCACCGAAAAGGGGGACAGACTTGCATTACCCCATTCTTAGCATACTCATTCAAATACATGCAATACTTTTTAGTCTGAAAAGAATGTGATTTCATTTAATCTTCACAATACTTTGGAGAGGAGGTATTATTACATTCATTATATAGTAAAGGAAACTAAAAGTTTAGTACAATTTCCAGGTAGTAAATGATAGAAAAGAGAGCTGAACTAAAATATCTTAATTCCTTACTGCGAATATAGAAGTAATGCAATATTACTAGATCTCAGCTGGTTTTGCCATTTTACAACAGTGTTTTAAATCTAGATTTATATTTTTAAGAGTGCATTTTAATGATAAAATAACAATTGCACATTATAAAGTGATGTAGGAAACCCAGAGAATTATGAAAAGTTTTAAATCTTATTTCTTAAAGCTGAAGCAAGTGAAAGGAAGGAAATAAAGACAGGGTCTTGCTTTTGTAGTTCAGGCTGGCCCTGGACTCACTATGTAGTCCAGGCAAGCCTGGAACTCACAGCAATCCTCCTGCCTCTGCCTCCTGAATGCTGGGATTACTGGCATGAACCATTACACCTGACATTATTGTGTATCTTACTGATTACTGGTGGATGTGAGTCACCACACCCGGCATTGTTGTATGTAGTTCCTGGGGTTCAAACTGGGGACCTTGAGTTTGCAAGGCAGGTGCCGGAACCACTGAGCTAAAAAGGATTCCCATTTTAACAAGCTCGGCAGGTGATTCCCACAAATGCAAAAGTTTAGACAAAATATCTTGCTCCCTGTGCATGCTCATGAGACAGAAGCAGTCTGCTTGGCGTAAGCTAAAGACTAACAGAATGATTGTTATAAATAGAAGAAAAGCAGTAGATTCTTCATTACTAAAATTTCTTACACTTAAT
This sequence comes from Petromus typicus, assembly GCA_004026965.1. Classification (NCBI taxonomy): domain Eukaryota; kingdom Metazoa; phylum Chordata; class Mammalia; order Rodentia; family Petromuridae; genus Petromus; species Petromus typicus. The sequence continues at coordinate 100,763 of PVIR01000787.1, read as the reverse complement.
CCCTCTAACAAGAATTGCCAACTAATTCCTTGAATGATGTCTGCAACCATTAAAATGTCTGCACATTGTAGATATTTCAAATTGTAGGTTGCAGAAATACAGGAACAGTCACCTGGACTTATTATCATTCAGTCAGCCTTCAATATGCAGCATATGCTGTTCTCTTCAGCCAGGTAATAAACATTTGTCAAACTGAGAATAGGCCAAAGGACAGAACTTTAAGTTTAGTTCAGACATCTTTTCCTAAATATCTACTATGTTGGACTGTATAAAGTAGAAAAGAAAAACATTATATAGATCCCATCCTCATGATGATTCACAGTCCTTTGTGGAATAAAATTTTCTAAGATCAAATTTAATAAACAATAGTCAACCAAGTTCTAAATCCACAGTAATAAAGTATTAGTGTACATGAGGTAAGCAACAGCTGTCCTGGACTATGCAGCAAGATGGACATATTGGCTAGAGAGAGGGTCCTTAAGAAAAGATTTCCTGTAATTCCAGCATTCTTAGAGGCTGAGGCAGGAGAATCAGACGTTTGAGCCTGCTTGGACCACTTAAAGAGTTAACAAAACTCTATCTCAAAATATGAAAAAATAAGAGAAAGCACAGAGGGGAATGTTGAAGATGTACCTCAATGTGAAGGCCCTAGATTTCATCCCTGGTACAAAAAGGAAGAGGAACTTGATTTGTATACTGCTAATAAAATGCCATCTATTAAAAGTTTACCACAGACAAAGGCACTGTGTTAAGCAATCAGTGTGGATTAGACAGTCCTTCTTGTCCTCTTGGTGTGGACAATCCTCCACTCTCATGTCCTTATTTTCCATAGAAGGTGAAAAGGAGATTAGGCTCTTTTCCCCATGTTGTATGTAAGGAATACATTGTGAAGTTCAAATTAGGACCCAATTCTGTGACCGCAGAGCCCTATTTCTTATCACTTCGGTCTCAAGTGATAATTCTGATTGCAAAGTTGTACAGACCGAGAAAGAGGTTTATGGGAGGTGAAAAGTAAGGCAACCCAGGAAGGAGGAGCACAAGCTCAGTGGGTGATCCTGGGGTGAAGATTGCACGGCAATGTGCAGGATCCATGTTGGCAGCCGAGAAAGACCTGTCAGGATTATGGAAATTCCTGCATCCATAGATGACGATCTGCAGTATGGCATCACAAATGGTGATGAAACATTGCACAATTTTGAACACAATATGAGTAGCATTTTAGGATTTTATTAAATAAATTAAAAAGCATACTTGCGTGAGAAATTGAAAGGTAGTTGAGTAGAACAATCCATCAATATAGAAACAGATAGCAAAGGCAAGAATTGGGCAGAAGAGAATAATTAATTTTTAAGTCCTAGAAAACAAAAGGAAAAAGCCTTAATGGCAGATTGACCATGGGAAAACTTTTAGAAGCCTGGCAGTTATTTTGAACTTTACATAACAACGTTAATAATTTGGAATAGACTGTCAATAACTAACTAATTAATGGAGCAGTTCATTTTCATACACTAGGAGTTTGCGTCATTCTTAGCTGTCTTTGATCCTCACCATTTACATCTAGTTGGTCTCCGTGTTCTCTTAGTCTTGAAACATTCAAGTAAGTTCCATCTACTTTATACTCTGTTGTGTTGCTTCGGTTCAGATTCTGGTCATCTTTCAGCTGGCTATGATGGAAACAGCCCAGTGCTTTCTTTACCAGGTCAATCACTTAATCTCATATCTAAAATCTACTGTTCGTTGTGTAGAATTTTTTTCCTATGGTCAGCGTCTCATTATGGCATCTGAGAGTTTACAAAGTATGGCGTTCAAATCAGAGTAAACAGTTTATTATCTCAATTAGATTCTCAGATTAAAAGTCACCTACTGATTATTATAAGAGGATGAAGTAGGGATAACCTATCAATAACTATGAGTTAAACTGTTTTCATGGTCATGAGCCTCCATAAGAGAAGCATTACATTTATTTAAAAATCTATCAGTTGTTTTAGTTTTCTTGTTCCCAACTATAAATTGTAGCAGGAACCTACTATCTCTGTTAGTTCATAAATGTCTCTGAGAAAAAACAATTGCGCTATGAACTTAAGTTCAGAGAAGAATGTTCACTGGAACAGGAGGAAGTGCTGCTAGTGAGGGCTCGAGGGCTGGCTGTGTTCCTGGGGTGCTGATCTGGGGAGCTATTGGTTTCCTGCTGTGTTCACATAGGATATTTCTTTGCAGCCATCTACGAGCCCTCCTGTGAAGCGTACAAACACCTGGGCCAGACGTCCAATTACTACTGGATAGATCCTGATGGCAGTGGACCGCTGGGGCCTCTGAAAGTTTACTGCAACATGACAGGTAACTATGTCATATTTATTGTTTTATGAAGATGGCTTTCTATGTGGAGAATAAGTTCCAAAGGCGCTTGTTTCTTCAATGCTGAATTCTTATCACAACATCTAATAAGTCATGTGTTCCTGCATTTTAAAAACTGAAATATTTTTTGAAGTATTTTCAAATATTTCTAAAGCAATGCAAACTGTAAATGTCATTGTTTAGACTTCTCACTTTCACTTGAACATTAGACATTAGCATCTACAAGAATTCATATATAAGGGAAAGACTCAAGAAAGGAAAATTGCAAAGTGGAAGTCCACAGAAAGAAATGAGGGCCGGAGATATAGCTCAGTGGCACCACACTTGCCTGCCAAGTACAAGGCCCTGTGTTCAAAAAAAAAGACAAGTTGACCTATGAAGGAACCTACCTGTAATAACCTCGATGGGGAGACATAGTATTGCTGCTCAGGTCGCCATGTGAGGGGAAGAAGAAGCTTCTACACTACTCCAGATTTTCCTCTCTATCCCATGACTATAGAAAGAACCCATGAGTCTACCGAAATCACTTCATCACAATAGCAATTGTTGTTTGAAACATCCATGAAACATCTTTGGGGAGAAAACCTTGGTTTTTCTTTTCAGCTCCTCATTGAATTTCAAGGATATAAAATGAGCTTGTAGGTTCTTATAAACTCCAATAGAAGGAAGTATGTTTTGAAATCTCTAAGTTAAGGCCAAATTTTCCCTCCAACACATGGCAACATTTTACCCTCCAAAACAGCAGAGTGCCTGAGACATACACTACCGCTTTAAGGAGGACCAGTGTTCAAAGTGAAGTCCTGAGGCACATGGTGCTAAGGATGATGATGATACAGTGGTACTGATAAGAATGGCCACATGTGCCATTTTGCCACTTGTCAGGGATCATCAATTCTTCATTCAGGCTCCTGGGTTTGTATCCTGATTTTGTTAGTTTCCAGATGTGTTCTACAGTGCACATCCACATGTGTAATCTTGGGTATCTTAGTTATCCCAATAAACCTCAGTATTATCAGCTTTAAAATGGGTTAGAAATTATATCTACCTCATAGCTTTATTGTAGGAATGAAATAAGACAACCCACAAATTAATCTTAGCATACTGGCTAACACATAGTAATATTTTAGTAAGGGTTACTTGAGGTTAAGATATTTTTAATTTTAGGGCCGGGGAGTTAGCTCAGTGGTTCCGGCGCCTGTCTTGCAAGCGCAAGGGCCCGGGTTCGATTCCCCGGTAACCACATAACAATACTGGGTGTGGAGACTCAACCCAGCAGCAACCAGTACCACATACCACAGTGCCGGGCGTGGTGGCTCACGCCTGTCATCCCAGCACTCGGGAGGCAGAGGCAGGAGGATTGT
>PVIR01000787.1:0-96947 GCA_004026965.1 Petromus typicus | reverse complement strand
GTGCAACTATACTGTGCGGGTTTAAGCAGTACAGTAGGCAGCCAGGCCAGGTGAGAGGCCTCAGCACAACTAGGAAGCCAGGCTGATACAGAATGGAAAAAACAAGGACAAGGACATGATGTGAGCATGTACCATGTGCAGAGATGACGGAAACGGGAACCAAATCCCTGTGGTTTCCATCCGTGCCAGCAAGTCCAAATGTACACCAGGACAGGAATCCCTGTTCCAGAGCTTTGGCCTCCAAGTTCTCTGTTGGCTGCTTTTGTCAATATACCAAAACCTTTTTTTTTTACTCTTATTTTAATCTTACTAGGACTGAAAAATATAATCTACAAAAACTTGGTGTAATCTGTAAGAGTTCTGATCTTGGTTTTGCCTAATACACGTAAATTTATAACATCATTAAAGTCAATTATTAGGCTCAAGGCAAAGCAGGGCATACCGACTGGGAATGGACAGTCAACAATTGAGTAATTTTCCTACATTCATCCCAAGGGAAAATTAGAAAGTCTAAGTCATGATATTTGTAGTCCTTATAACAAGGTCTCATACCCAACGGAGGGTTGGTTTATTTTTGAACCTTTCAATGTGAAGCATAAGTGCATCTGTATCGGTATCTCCCTTGTAGTGCATATCCTTATAGCCCTAAATTCCAAGTGTGATAGTTATGAGCATCAGTGTGTACAAAGACCCTTGAAAAATGTTGCCTGTCAGCCAGCAGGCACCTAAGCCCTTCACCATGCATTAGTCCTTTTTTTTGGTAAAATATGGACTTAAAACCATCAACAGAGTACATACAATATTGCCAACCTTTGTTTGAGCCAGAAGATTTGTAGTAAAGAAGAATAACAGCCTAATATGTTCTATAGTATTTGTTTTTGCTACTGGAGATGGAACTCACAGTCATGGCACTGAATTACTTCCCTATCCCTCTTATTCTTACTTAAGCTATTGAACTGTTGTCTAGGCTTAGTTAGAAAGCATGACCTTCCTGCCTCAGCCTCCAAGACTGTTAGAATTCCAAACATGCATCATCAAAATCCACATCTATAATTTTTTGATATATTATTCTCATGAGCAATTATAAATGTACCCAAAACTGAAAGGCAAAAGAGAGATAGCACTCAAAATTCAGAAGAGAGAGGTGATTTATAAGTTAATGCTTCAGTACATGAAAGAATTGTTCACACCAAGAAGCTGAAATTCATGTGACTGGAGCACAGAAAGCCTACAGGTGAGGCTCCCATGAAGAGGGGAGACCAGCAGTAAGGATCGTAGTATAGAAAGTTTAGTTTTTATTTAGTTTAGTTTCATGGTTTAGTTTTTATTGTTTAGTTTTATTTGTTTAGTTGTTATTGTTTCAGTTATTTTTCCACTGAAGTGGGTAGGAATCCTGTGCCTCTTTTGATGAGGAGAATGAGAAGACTTTGTATTTGCAATTAACAGTTGGTGAGTTAGGAGAGGCAGAGGAAAAGCTCGAAGTCATTTTAAAGTCACTGTAACAGTAGAAAGAAGACATGAGCTTTCGGTGGACCAGCGAGGTGTCAGTTTAAGTGATGTGGATGTTAGGTCTCAGTGGGATCGTGAGGATTATTAAAGGACTCGGTGAGAATGGTTAAAGACAGACAGTTGTCAATCAGAAGTCCTGAGCATATGGATTGAATAGCTTGGTAACTTGGAGTTTCATGAAAGAGCAGTGGAAAAGCAAGAGGAGAGCAGACCCAGAGGATGCCAAAGAGTTCAGTTTTCACCTACTTAACTATAAAGTGTGATATGTCATCTAAACTGAGAAGCAGATTTTGCAGCTGGATAAGCCCACAAGCCTGCTTGGGTTAGAGCTAGCAATGGGTTCACTGTTAGCTCGTGAATACATGAGAATCATTAATATCATTGGCGGATGCCGGATTTTGGAGAGAGAAGTCATCTCAGGAATGAGCACTTGGGTAATGAACAGAGATCAGCCTTTTGCAAATGAAATATTGAGAGTGGTGAAGGAAGAGCATGTGAAATCATTTGGACAAATGTATCGTCTGTGAAGTTGTTGTAAGAACTGCTGAAGCCCGAAGAATGACTAAGAAGTCTTAGAGAATTGACAGCGGCTGTGAATCAACCTGGAAGTATTTCATGGATGCAGTGGGACACCAGAAATACGAGACATTGTAACAACAAAAATTCAGGAAATTTGGCAAGATCATAAGTGATGAGCTGTCCCCAGGCACCAAGTAGACAGACTGGGGGAACAGCAGATTGAGCTCCATTGCTTGGAAATTAGGGGTTTCCTTCTATTCAGCGAGGTTCAAGTTCTGCACAGCTAACATTAAAAAAAATTATTTTCTCTCAGTCAACTGTAGAAGAATCCATTGTTCTATGCAAAGCAAAGCCTGCCTTCCTGTTAGGACACATTGCAAAATGTGGTCGGTGTTATTGTGGCTGTCCCTTCCTATCCCTATCTTCTCTTTGAAAATTTGGTGCTATAATTTTTAAGAATATGTGCTATCTCAAATTCCTAGCATTTGCCTATTATATTGTACATTGTTTTCTAATATTTTAGCTTCATATTTCTATTTTCTTTAGATCACTACCTATGTTCTTTCTATCAAAACCTTGAACTTGTATATTTCAAGCTATATTTACTTCTTTTCATCCAGTGACTACCAGCAACAATAATAAACAAAGCTAGTTGAACCTTCCTGCCTATCTCTAAACTAAAAATAATATTTCTGAAATATTCTATCCTCTAATTTGTGTCCTCTATTATTCTTTGTATTCATATTTAATTTTCTTAAAATTTGAATAAGCAATTTAGTGAGTGAAGTTTAACATCCAAATAAAGAACACCTCTTGCATTCTTTCTAGCACTGGTTTTGTAGTTTTATCAGAAAGCCATTAAGTTTGTTTACATAATTTGTGCTTTATAAAGCCCTGGGATTTGGCTGATCAAATTCTATTATCCCGTGTAATGGTAAAAGCTGTTCATGTCTTTTTAATCTAATATTTATAAAGAGCTTGTTGCTCAAGTTCCTAAGTACCTGCACTGGGTAATATTATTTTACTTTCTATTAAGCTTCTCACAAGTTTCAGTGGTGAAGTCTCTGCAGGAGGGAAATGAGTCACTGGAGTCCAATGGAACATATCCTAAGCCAGTGTATCCCTGCTTCCCACCCCAGAAAAGCCATAGAATTCCATCCCTGTAGTGTCCATTTTCTTATGAACAGTCATAACAGCGCACGCCCATTATCCCATAGCCCCTGTGGACCATGAGCTCAGCTGACTGGTTATGGTCAGCAAGGCTAAGACCAACTGGTCTTCAGACACTTGACGTCTCCTTAGACATTTGTTCTTGTTGAAAGATTCAGTTTGAATTTTAAGACTGAGGTATCGCTGAGGATTGTTCTCGTCCTCTGAGGGTTGCTCCCAGGCCCCAGTCAAATGGCTGTACAGATGCAGCAGGACTCTCCTTGACCACCAGACCCTCCTCCACAGCCCCCCGCAAGGTTTTCCCTACCCAGGTTATTACCCTTTGGATTAATGCAAAGCCATCTAACTGGACACATACATTACACTGAAGGCAAAGAGACTTCACTGCTAGGAGTAATGACCTGTCATGTTGGCAGTCCCCTCCCCCATTTAGTGAAGGAACTTGGAGAGGCTCACATGAGAGAAATGCAAATTTGAACCCGTCTGGACAACTTAGTGACTTACTTTCTTTCAACATTAAAATAAAATACAGGACTGAGACAGAGTTCAGTGATGAAGCTCTCGGTTCAGTGTCCAGCATCGCAAAGGAAAGAAAAAGAGAAGGTCATGCAAAGCTTGTCCACCCAGTCGCAGGGATCTCAGAGGCCTCCTTAGAATTCTGCTTACAGTACCTACTGTTTCTCTGGACATTGTGTACAACTCCAGTGAGAGTTAACCCTAATGTGTTCAGCAACATGCCACATTTTGTGAAATTTAAAGCTTTGCTAACATATTAGTTAATAGGAAAGATTTTATACCATAAAAAGTAAAAACGAAACTACCTAGCAGTTAGAAATGAGAAGTGTTTATATGTTAGGAAATGTAGGAGTATGACTTCACATCTTATAACTACATATATAATCAAAGACAAACCAATACTAGTCAGTTTCTGAGAATGCACAACTAATTCATCCAGTTCCTCACAGCCACCTTCGAAGGGAGCTAATGTTACTAGTCTTTTATTGTTTGGATGAGTAAACTAAAGTTCAAAGAAGTTAAGTCCAAGGCACACATAGGTCTGTGGAACTTGACCTTTTTAGCTAGGCTCATGTGAATCAGAGCCAGTTTGTTGTTACTGCGTGTGTGTGTCTGTATCTGTGTGTGCACAAGTTCACATGTGTAAGTGAAGAGCTCTTTCTCTTTTGACATTCTGTCATATGTTTTGTCGTGTCTTTTCTGAAATAAGCATCCCTTCTTCCTGTCTCTTTCTCATCAGCACTTTCACTATACTCTATTTACTTCTTAATTGTTCAACTAATGCCCTTGGGTTTTTCATCAGAGAAAACATTTTAAATGAAATCACTGTATAAATCATCAAGTAATTATTATCATTTTGAGTTCATAATTCAACTAGAAGTATTTTCTCTAATGTAATTTTCTGAAGCTTTGTCGGTGTATTTCCGGGGTACCGAGGTTAATCATCTCTCAAGGTTGGAGCCCTACCTTAAGAGATAAATTCAGGGGAAGTGGCCGGCTAGAGCTGGGGGCTGGGCGGGGACCGGGCTTGTCGGTGAGGCTGCGGCTCGGCAGGCGGGTTCAGGCTTCGGGGGCCAGCCGCCGCCATGATCCTGCTGGAGGTGAACAACCGTATCATCGAGGAGACGCTCGCGCTCAAGTTCGAGAACGCGGCTGCTGGAAATAAACCAGAAGCAGTAGAAGTGACATTTGCAGATTTCGATGGTGTCCTCTATCATATTTCAAATCCTAATGGTGACAAAACAAAAGTGATGGTCAGTATTTCTTTGAAATTCTACAAGGAACTTCAGGCACATGGTGCTGATGAGTTGTTAAAGAGGGTCTATGGAAGCTTCTTGGTAAATCCAGAATCAGGATACAATGTCTCTTTGCTATATGACCTTGAGAATCTGCCTGCATCCAAAAATTCCATTGTGCATCAGGCTGGCATGTTGAAGCGAAATTGTTTTGCCTCTGTCTTTGAGAAATATTTCCAGTTCCAAGAGGAGGGCAAGGAAGGAGAGAACAAAGCAGTTATCCACTATAGGGACGATGAAACCATGTATGTCGAATCTAAAAAGGACAGAGTCACAGTGGTCTTCAGCACAGTGTTTAAAGACGATGACGATGTGGTCATTGGAAAGGTGTTCATGCAGGAGTTCAAAGAAGGACGCAGAGCTAGCCACACAGCCCCCCAGGTTCTCTTTAGCCACAGGGAACCTCCTCTGGAGCTGAAAGACACAGATGCCGCTGTGGGTGACAACATTGGCTACATCACCTTTGTGCTGTTCCCTCGCCACACCAATGCCAGTGCCCGAGACAACACCATCAACCTGATCCACACGTTCCGGGACTACCTGCACTACCACATCAAGTGCTCCAAGGCCTATATTCACACACGTATGCGGGCAAAAACATCCGACTTCCTCAAGGTGCTGAACCGTGCACGCCCAGATGCCGAGAAAAAAGAAATGAAAACAATCACGGGGAAGACGTTTTCATCCCGCTAACCCTTGGGAACAGAGGAAGAAGCTGGCGACTGGAGGCGGGACCGCTTGCTGCTGGATAATCGTGGCCCTTCGTGTTGCACCTCTCCAGGTTCTAAAGGATTCTCCATTTGGGTTCCATTTTGTACACGTTTGGAAAATAATCTGCAGATACGAGCTGTGCTTGCAAGGACTTCATAGTTCCCAAGAATTAAAAAAAAAACAACAAAAAAAAGGAATTCCACTTGATCAACTTAATTCCTTTTCTTTTATTTTCCTTCCCTCACTCCCCTCCCACCCTCTTTTCCAAGCTGTTTCGCTTTGCAATATGTTACTGGTAATGAGTTGCAGGGTAATGCAATCTTAACTTGTTTTCTTCTAAGTATTTGAGTTCAAAACTCCTGTATCTAAAGAAATACGGTTGGCGTCATTAATAAAGAAACTCTATCTTTAAAAAAAAAAAAGAGAGAGAGATAAATTCAGTTCTATCCCTGAGCCCTAGATAATTTTTCTGTGTAAAGTAAAGCTCAATTGTACGATAGCTGGTTTGGGAACACAACAGGAATTGTGTTAGCTATTATCCTATATATTTATAGCACCTGTTTTTTCCCTTAAAAGAAATCTAGGTAGGAATGAGGACACACAGAGCTCTCCCATTGTGTGAGGCTTATGAACTCTCACATTGAATCCTAACCCTTGTTGTTCTGTAAGTCAGAGCTATTTCTCTGATGTATGTGGGACATAAAGTAAGAACCTCAAATATTGGCTCCTTCCAGCTCATTCTCTCCATATACCTACTTTTCCTCATCAAAGCCATCTGCTCTCCTCTTTCTGCCTCCTAACCCAGTTTACTTCCTCTGTAGTTAACCTGCACAGAGGCTCGCTCTCCTCTGTCTTCTTTCAGCCCGTCCTCTTCTCCTCTTTGGCGACCTCTCACAAGCCGTCTTTGTTAGAAGCCTTTGTAATCACTCAGCAACTCAGGCTTCACGCCTTCAGCTATTTCAGTTCCTCACAATCAGTATAAATCTTTGAATTCAATTCTGTTCATACAGCTCCAATTGAAAATCCAGGCGCCAACTCACTGATCAAACAGAGCCAGTAAAGAGCTCTTCTCCGTGACTGATTGCCCTCTTGCCCAAGACTGTCTTCGGATTCACACTGAATCTGTAGATGACTTCTCCCTGCCAGCCTTTCCTTGAAATCACTTCTTCATTGTGCGTCACTCCCGGTGACAGGTTAATACCACAAAGAGTCTCGAATGATTTTCGAACTTTAAATCAAGAAAGGAAGAAGAAAACCAGAAGAGGTGTGGAGAGGCCCAAACCACAGTCCAAAAATGGGAAGTAGGGAAAGAAGGATGGATGCCTTGGAAAATCAGGAACAAGTGGCTTTCTGTCTCAAACAGGTACCTCAGTCCCTTGTGGATCTGACAAAACAATGCCTAGATGCAGATATACCCACCTTCAGATACTTTCACACAACCTGTTAAAAAATTCTTTCAAATATACAGCCTTGTTGGAGCAGTTTGTCTGCTCAAAATCGGAGCGTGGTTTCCCGTTGTCTGTGACTGGGGACAGGAAGATTGGTGCCCTTTGGTGTTTGGAATCTGAAATTCTTGTAGAATCACAAAAATCAACTGTTCAGACAAGATGAATAAAACACAGACCAAAACGACCCACCTTGGGACATCCAATTATGATCAGCTCGTGGCTTTGTGATTAAAACCCAAAACCACAGGAATAATCTTATGCTTTTTAACTAGAAAAATCTCTCTCATAGCTAAGCCTACAGCCAATAATGGCTCTCTCCATCCCCGCAACCCTAGCTTTTTCACTACTGTGAGTTGCCGTTCATTGCTTCTGGGTAAAATGATGTCCCAAACAGAATGTCCCTGAAAATTGGATGGAAAGACAGGTCCATAGCACCAAATCTGTTTTTATTGTGTTCCTTTGTCTAATTACTACAATCAAGAAAGTTAAATTTTAAAAAGTGCACTGATCTTATACATTACCTGTACTGGGAAATGTTTGAAGTCATATGTCCTAGAACTCGTTCATGCTAGAAGCCCTGAAGCTCATCACATCCACACTTACTGCCTTAGAGTAAATGTCTCATTAATTAAAAGTGAGAGAATAACTTTGGAAAACAATATCTGTGGATAAAATCACCAGAAATTCCTCAATATGCATACAGACAACTTATTAGGACAGAAGATGAAAAATTAAAGAAAAAATTGAAATAATGAATAAAGGAACTTAAAATCAGAGAATAAAGAAAAGACTCAGATATTTAATATCCACATAATTATTAATCTTATATTCTGTTTTTACTCTTATTTTTGAACAGACAAAAAGTGAGATGAGGTAAGATGGCTTCGTCACCTCCCCTAGCATCACCAATATTATTACTGATTTTTTGCCGTTATATGCATTGATTTCATTCGGTCTTTCCTGCACCCATTTGCTTTTTTGCTTTCATGATCACAGCGTGCACATAGCCCTTGTATTTCCAGCTAAGACTAGGCAGCCTGACTTTGAAAGGCAGAATGAATGTGCAAGCTACTGTAGGCCCTTGTTTAGTACCGTGTCCAGGCCAAGTGCAGAACAGACTCTGACAGATCTGTTCTGAGATTTCAGATGTCTGTGAAGTAACAATGGGCGTCGCACTGACATTTCTCTCTGCTCCAATAAGAACTGTTGCTCTGTAGGTCTGGGGCATGTCGCCGTCATGGAATTCCCCTCCACCACGTCTGATCATTTAAGAATGTCCTCGGCTGGCCAGTCATGGTGGTGACACACTAGGAATTCCAGCACTATGGGAGTTGAGGCAGGAGGATCACTGCCTTCGACTACTTAGGGAGTCTAGGCAACTCTGAACTACATAGTGAGGCCCATCTGAGAAAAACAAAAACTAATACAAAGAGAAAGAATTTCCTTATCTCCACAATACTGAAAGTTATACCCTCTATTCTACATGTTTTCTTCCGTCTAATTTCACTTGCTCATTGGGATAGATCACATTCTCTGGTAGTTCCTGGATTCTTTGGTATGACCTATTCTATCTGAAAGTAAGAAGAATTGTCTACGGCCATACCTCTCTGAACGTGCTTGATCTTGTCTCATCGGAAAGTGAGAAGAATTTTCTTTCTGTTACAAATGATCTGAGACTCCTGAAGATATGCCTTGGAATACGTTTATCCTCGTGCACTGGCTAGGAAATCACTTTCACACCGGTAACTTACTTCCTGAAATTTTTACTTAGCTATTTGTGAATTTTATGTCTGTGATTTCTCTGCTTCTTTCCAGAATGACTTTTATTGTCATTTTAAGTAGTTCTTTTCTTTTTGAAAATTTTCTTTTTAATGGAATTCTAGTTTATCATTTCAAAAGAAAAAGATCTTTTCTTATATCCCAAGGATATGAAAAATCCGGGTGTTTTCTGGCCACTTTGGTTTTAAGCTCTTTTGTTCATCATTTCAGTTTTCCTTTTTTTTTTTTTTTTTTGATCGTCTTTACAGCTTTCATCAAATTCCTGAGCGTATCAGCTATGCATTTATTATTCAGAGTGGGAAGGTTCTTGTTGACATTCAGCTGGACTCTGGGTCAGAGTGACCGTGTTACACGCCCAGTAGCCTCCCTCATCTTACTCCAGTTTCCCTGATGTAGTCATTAACAGTTGTTATTCTTTGTTATCTACGTGTCCCCTCCAAAGTCTCACCCAGTCATAGGTACAGCTTTTAGGTGGTAGTTGGATCTAGCAGGGGGTGACGCTGAGATTAAGGCTGTATCTTTACTAAATTAGTGTACTGATTGGTTTGCATAGTTCTGAGTAGGACAAGGGTGTCCACCCTGGGTATGAGTGCTGCTTGCCTTACGGGTAGGTAGCTTGGATAAAATATAGAGCACAGAAAAAGTGCTAATGTATTTGTTTGTCATTTGCTGGCTTCCTCGCCTGCCCTGCCTTGCCATATGGACTGTTTTTCCTCTGCAATATCCTCTTGCCACAGAGCCAGCTGACTATGGACTGCAACCTTTTCAAACCATGAGCTACAATTAGCCTTTTCTCCTCTAACTTGGGTGTTTTGTGTTTTGTCTCAGAACAAGCAAACTAAGATAATACCTCTCCGATTTACTACCACTTGTGTTTTTGTGTGGAAAATGAATTACTTGAAATGGAGTGGAACAGTTTTTAGACTCATTCTCACTTGTCAATAATTTTAGTCTTTCCTTACATTGGTCAGATTCTTTAGAAATACATTTCTTTCTTTCTTGCCTGAAGGATGGTGATCTTCTCGTTACTATTCTTAGAATCATTTGAAAGAAGAATTGAAGAAACAAATCCCTAGATTATATAAGATTTCTATGTTCTTTACTATGTTTGGTATTTATCAGTGTGCAGAATAAACCTCCAGTCATATATAAGGGTAAGAGAGGCCAAATCAATCTGCCGCAAGGTTGAGGACCTAATCTACAGACCTCTTATTTAACAAACAACATTAACCCAGTTTTCCTTACTTTCTTGATTGCTAGGTCAATTGAGCTGGTTCTTATTATTTCAAACTGTCAGATTGTGATCCCTTATCTTTAGACCTACAAATCCAGCTAGCATATATTCATTTGTTTTCCAACCTTCCGAACTGCATACCTATGATTGACTATATTTTCTCAGTTTTGTAAGAGACAGAAGATGTATGATATAGACTAACATATGTGTGTAGTATATATAGATATGTTGTATTTCTATAACAGGTGTCCATATAAAGATGTGTGTATATACATATAAGAATGCATGTATATATATGTATATGTATATATACATGTGTGTATACATGTATATATATACATGATATTGTGTATATATGTATATATATACATGATATTGTGTATATATGTATATATATGTGTGTGTATATAAAATATATATATATATATATACATGATATTCTAGCTTTAGTAGTATATTTAGGTGGCTAAAATAAGTATATGCCATTATTGCCTCTGCCTTATCCCAGAAAACTATTATTCATATTTTATTCTATAATCTGAGGCCACAGAACCAAATATTTTTTCTGAACATTAACTTTAAAATAGACTGTCTATTTACCTATCCATATGTTCCATAAATTTGAAAAAGTCCAAGTTCTCTCTCCTTTTTAGTGCTGAGCTGTTCCATGTACACATGATTTTATAACAAAAAGGAAAATATTCTACAAACAGAACTATTATAAGAAGTAACAGGATAAGGGTGCATTGGATTCTTTTATGCTTTTGACTTAAGAAGAGGAATCTCTAAGAGCATCTGTAATTTCTTCCCCCAGTGAAAACCCAACCTCCATCATGTAACTGAAAATTACACTTGTTTGTGCTAGCAAAATCCTAGATTTTGAACATAAATAAATAAAACTTCCACCCCTGTGGCAGTATTCACTTTTAAGAATTGGGCATAGAGTCTTGCTGAAGGTGATTAACCACTCTATAAAAACTTTTTTTTTTTGAGTAGGAAAATTTTATTTAGAAAGAAAGCTTCTGCCTAAGAGAGACAGAAGGGGAAACCCAGAAAGGTGGGTAACCCCTAAAAACTTTTGAATCTGTCATTCAACCAGTATGATTTAACACCTTCAATTATGTAGTATATAATTTTATACAAGTAAGTTGAAAAACCATTTTACATACAAGTTGACCAAACATCCAGATTGTTTCACCAGCTACCTATAAAAGGAACTGTATAAACATAAAGTAAGAAATTTGGAAATCATATGCCAAAGATGTGATAGTTAATACTGCTGGTGTATTGATTTATTATTGCAAAACCTGACAAAATAGTTTCCCAGTCAGGGCAATCATCAGTGATGCACTTGGACTTCATTAATCATACTGTTGAATGGCTTCTGGCAGATCTAGCTGCAATCCCAAGCCCAACTGGGCAACCTTTTCCTCTGTGTGTTGTGTGGCTCCTGTCTTCTCTCATAGGTCCTTCGCTGCACAGAGTTCTCCCCCTTCTCTCCATTAGATGGAAGAGAGATATACTGATTCTACATATGAATCTAATGTCTCTTCCCTTAGTGATATTTCCATGGCAAGGACAATAGCAGAATAGGAAGCAAAATATAGAGACAATACTTTTAGACAAATGCCTTCACTTGCTCTTCAAATCACTCCTGTCCAGAGCCCATTCCATACATATCAGAAATATCCATACATATCCTATCTTAGGCGTTTCTTCATTTGGGAACCCACAAGCACTATTTCTACTATTTCTTCTTTCCCTTCCATATCTACTGTGAAATAAGTTAAGCCTTAGGGGAAGAATGAAATCAGAGAACAAAATTGATTTAAATGTTTCTACAGATAAATTCTATAAAGAAATATTCCATATAATAGACGCTACTCCCTCTGGAAAGAGAATTTCCTTTGGGAAACATGGGCTTCACCAGTTCTGCCCCCTTCAGATTGTCCTTCTTTTGAAAGTTCCAGATTCTCTTTACACAAAGATTTACTATCCTCATGTATAATATTCACTTTTAATCCCTTTGAAATCGTGATCCTATTCCTGTTGATCTTTAAAAGAAAAATACATAGCATTTGATTTTTTTCCTTCGCTGTTACAAGTTTAACCATGTACCTGTCTGTGTTTGATGAGGCATGGGCCAGGATCTGGCCTGCTTGGAGGCCGCTGTGGTCTCTCTCATGGTCAGTGTTGCAATTATGTTATTTGTTTGTATGATCATTTCTTTTGTTGCCAACAATTACAATCTTGTTTAGTTATTTTTGGCCTGTTCTGAAAAGTAAAGGAAGATAAGGGCTTAGCTACTTAAAACAGATGAGAAAGAAGTTGAACTTTTAGGATTTGCACTGATTCATCCCACTTACTCTCTCAATTAACAAAAACCTAGTGATACATTTGAAAGAACTATTGCAGTTCTGCTGACCATCCTACCTAGTGGGGCAGCCAGTGAAAGGGATCCCAGGGCCCATTCAGTTTGCCTTCTGCTCTGTGAATGCGTTCAGATACATTGCTCTTCCTTTAATGATGGTGTAAATAAGGAAAGAAGAAAAAAGTGTTTAAAAGCTAAGGCTTTCTCTTTCAGAACTTGTATGCCATGATGTTTTAATAGACAGCAAGTCTTTTAAAGTGGCTCCCAGTTACAATATTCTGGCTTTGAAAAGAGTATTACTTTTTTTTTTTGCATCACAGTGGGAAAGTATTTAATATATAAATTACTCCTGAAATGTAAAAATCATGAAGTTATATAAGCATGCCAGACTCAACTTTAATAGAAGGGTAAGAGAAAACATTCATTTAAATGCTTAATGGCCATTTATCACACAATTTAAGCTTTGCTTTCCAGAGATGTGACTCTTCCATCTTTTATCTTTGCTAAGGTCATAAAAGTCTATGACCTTTGATTCAAAAACCAATTATAGCCATTTCGCTTCTCAGTGGCATTATTTAGAAGCACTAAATATATTTAATACTTATTTTGAAGAAATCATTTCAGAATGATTATTGCAGATTAGATGATTTTAACATAATTTTTATGTCATTCCAGTACCTCCCACTCACTTCAGTAGGTCCTTAATTGTCATGACTCTCCATCTCTTCATAATTTTGATTATTCTGTTCTTTCTTTTAACTTGATGAACTATATGGTATGATTAGTAAGAAATATTCTGGCCAGTTCAATATGGTGGAGCTGTATCAGTATGTGACTCATTTATTTGATTTTTTTAAAAAATCTAAATTTATCCTTATGTATTTTAATAGTTTTTCTTTAAATTATGCTTTTTAAAAAAACTTATTCTCATCCTGAAAAAACATATTTATAATATTTGTGTCTGATACACTTGATGTGCTTTCCTAATGTGCAGTTAGAACACCATACTATAAAACGTAATGTGATGTGATATGAAATGATATTTTACAAAGCTTCCACGGCACACACATTTTGAGAAATTCTGCCCTAACCAACTCTTATTCTCAGTTTAATACTGTCTTTTCATAAAACCATAAATTTGTGTGGATTTAGATCAAGCATTGCAACTGGTACAATTCACATACTTTCAAAAGTCTGATGATGGAAGTTTTCAGCAGGAGAGCTTCATTATAAAACAAATCAATTTGGTGGTGAATTATTAAACTGGATCTTAATCAGTTCTTAGCTAATAGTTTATTCATGTTGACTCACTATCCTTCACTCTCTTCAGCTATCCTTCAAATATCCACCATCTTCTGTCCTTACATCTATAACCCTGACTTAATATTTAATGAGCAATTACTATGCCCCGTGTCGTTTCTCTCAGAAAATAACAAGCTGTCTCAAGACATTATAAAATGACCTCCACCCACAGCAGTACATGTTCTCAATGAAGTGTTACCCCCAATCCCCAGCCTCTCCTACGGTCTTATCCTTCACAAAGCGTCCAGTCCTCTAGCCAGGTAGTAATTATTTTACCCATAGACTTTAGAACTAAAGAGAATATTAATCACCTAGTCACACCTATGTTGCAAATGGAAAAACAGGGGCTCATGTTTGAATAGCCCCAATTTAAATGCTAAATTATATTTAGCATCAGGTTGAATATATTCATAAAGTAAACCCCAATAATATTTTGAATGCTGCCTAAAATATTTTATTAATGCTCCCTAATTTTATGTTTCTTATAATATTGGCTGCATAGATGAGTTTTGTCAGATAGCCACAGATACATAACAATTTTATAATTTTTACACCCCTAATAATCGCTGCTCTGTTTTACAGTGAGGGCTCAAGTGTGTATTTTGCTCATTTCATCCCTCATTACTCACTCTTACACCCCATCCTTCTTATCCCTACGTGAATTATTCCTAAATATTTCATATTGCTGTAGCTTTTTCAGTCAGGTCACAAATGATTTTGATTATGTTATTTATTTATCTTCTGTGTTGTTCATGATCCCATTATAAGCATATAAACAACAGTAACAATGGTATTGTAGTAATGTCTAGCCCATGCTGTGTTCTGGACATTGTGCCTTATGTGACCTTTTTGACACAAAGTAGTCTCATGGTCCCACTATGTGTAAGGCCGTTAAGTAGCTGAACATCAAAGTTAAGTGGGGCATGGAAACCCAGTTTGCGTGACTCCGAAGGCCACCATCTTTTATGCATTTCTGTAACACCCACTTTATTTCTAATGCTATGAGTCTTAGTCACTCTTCCATCACTGAGACATGAAACTCATCACCCACAACTTAAAGAAGGAGAGGTTCATTTCAGCGCCTGGTTACAGTCCATGGTCAATGGGATATAAAGCAGAAAGGTCAAGCCAGGGTCCACGACAGAAGAAAGCTACTCATTTCATGGCAGCCAGGAGGCGAGAAAGCAGTAGCTACTGCCCCTTCTGAGCAGGCCCTGTCTCCTAGCAGCAGTCAGCTCTGAACCCAGCAGTGGACTGATCCACTGATGAAGATAGTTTCCCTCTCAGAAGCTGTACCTCTGAACATATGAGGCTCTTGGGAGACACTCTAGATCCAAACCCTAACACTATACTAGAGGTATGAGATGCTGTGTGAATGTGTAGGACACAAATGATATCTTTAAGAGACCTCCATCCAGTCTGGTACACAAGACAGAAGTAGAAATATTTAGATGTCAACTGGATTTTGTTGTTGTGAAAAGCCAAAGCTGATCACTGACAACACATCTGAATTAGGGTCCAAGGTGTGCTGTGGGCGATTCCATTGAAGACCCTCCATATTGCTGTGGCAGTGGAAGAGTCACTGAGTAGTTATATAGCAGCGTAGATGGTTTGGTGATGTTTTTCTTCCACAATTGAGGCTAACACTGGGTTCCCAAAAAGGCAAGTTACAGTAGCTCAGAACAAGTGCATTAGGGTTTCCTGTCAAAAATGTCAAGACATTATCATCAGGTGAACCTACCTTCTCCCATCCAAATCACGTGAATAATCACTCACTCCAACTTCATAGCAATTTAGCAGTAATGACACACACTCATTTTGGTTATCTGACATTCAACAACAACCAAAAATGTTTCTAGTTATTTGAGTACTAAGAAAAGGTACAGTACATACAAAGCAGAGAACTTACACATAGTAAAAGCTTATTATGTGAGTATCTTTGATAAATTACAGAAAACTAATGAAACATTACCATTTGGATATCAGTGTAAGTTGTAGAATTTGACTTTTTCTTCTTGCTGTGTAAAAGATGAACAGGGATTTTAGAAGAAATAGAGATAGAAAATTTTAGCGTATTAAAAAAGTAAGTCTGTTGAAAGTCTTTGCTAAGAGACATAATACATTTCCACAGTTCTTGTAATATCTTCAAGTCCCAAACAAGCACATGTAATCGACAGCCAGCCATAGTAATGAGAGTTGTGGTGCTGTAAATTAGTTCTGTAGCCTCCATTCTTTATCCTGAGCAGGTTTGCAGTGGCGCTTGAAGATGGCAAGTTCTTATTGTGGGTGACATTGAGCGATTACATTAAGCTGGTTATTGATCATCCTGTATGGGTTCACTTTACTAAAAGGTAATCTCTGTTTCAGCAAGACTAGATCTGACAAAGTCTGCTGTTTTCATACCTTATATTCCCAGCAAGAAATTTTAAGACAGTTTAGAATGTGGTGGAGTCCTCCAACTCTGAACATTTCAAATCCAACTCATGGGGAGTATGAATCAAATGATATGTATGAAAATGTTTCTGTTTTCTGTATACTTTGAAAAATACAAAAAAAATGTCATTGAATATCGTTTATCTACAAAAGCTTTGAGCGATATCTCAATCAATCATTCAACCCTTCTAGGAATTTAGTTGTAAAGGAATTCTCCGTAGCAATAGTAGTTTATATTTGTTTAAATAAGTAGTAGTTTATATTTGTTTAAATAACTGTAGCCAAAAGACCTTAATATTGCCCCCAACCTCTTCATACAGGACAGTTTTGATATCCATCTAACTACTGTTTCTAACCCTCTTATTAATTCTAATGATGATACCCTGAGTTTCTTCCTCTTCAGAAATTTAGGATCCAAACAGAAAAGGACATTTGTACATTCCTGGAAAAATATACTAAACACATCTCCAAATGTCATAATATTTGCCCCTTTGGTAATATTATTGTGTAGGCACCTTATTGAAAAATAAATAGTAGTAAAATCCAGAGAGAATGAGCTAGTAATTGAAAGTCAGTAGTTTAACATATAAAGCTAAAGGCCAATTAATTTAATTCATGAGAATTAATTACCCAACCACCCAATATTTAGAATTCACTTATTTGCTCCCTGTTGCTCCTATCTAAACAGAGGCCTCACAGAAAACAACAGCACGTGGACATTCAGACGCACATCGTGTCTGAGATCAGGGTGCATCCTACTGCCAATAACATCTTTCAGTTGCCCCTGGCCGGGCAACCTGTGTGTCTTGGCTGTCAATGTACATCTATAACTCCAGCCTGAAGGTCTCTGATTATGTAGAAATTTCTAGAGACAAAGGAAAAGTTTTAAAAGATATAGAGAACGATAGTGAGGAGACCAATGTTTTGAATAGCAAAGGTTTCAGGGGAGTTAGACTATAACAATTTTAGCATACCTTAACCAGTGCGTTTCATTTATGTTTCAAAGTATGCACAAGGTTGACATAAAAAGTTCAAATTTGAGATGTCTTAACTTTTTAAAAGTTTATATTTGAGATGTGTTAGTTTTTTTGTTCCTTAGGGATTCATAAAATGGTGGTGTATCTTATCACCAGTGACCTACTAAACATAATGTATGTTTAATTAGTATTAGAATTCCATCTTTGTACATGTAGTAGATAATTTGGAAAGATCTTTGAGCAAAAATCAACATCTGTTCTGAGATGAAGAATCTTATTTATTTACTCCCTTGTGAAAGAGAGTTATAGGAGATCACCCCTTATTCTGAAAGATATAGTGTAACCATTTCTAAGTGAAATCTTCAAATTCTGTCATAATGGAAAGAGGGAAAACTATATCCTATATTTGTGAAGAATGATTAAGAGCTGTCTGTTCCCATCTAGTCAAGCTCATCCCTTGGTTTGCATGTGAAAAAGAAAGGTAGAGAAATATAAATTTGTGCAGATGAGAAAGGAAAATAAAACAACACATCTACATCTGTAAGTAAAACCGTAGGAGAGCAGTTGGCAGCGCCACTACAGTGTACATGAAACACGCAGGGCCCCGTGCCTTCTCCTCTGCCCCAACAGATGCTCCTGGCAAAGAAGGTGCTAGCTTTGAAGAGGCTTCCCTGCCCCACATCTTCAGCTGCTTTGAAGAGGGTAGTGGTGGGCTCATCTTCACCTGCACAGGCTGCCTGCAGGGGCAGCCTCACCCACGCAGAGGCCTCACAGCACCTCGCACAGAGGCCGCCCTCACCTGGCAGTGGGCAGCTGGATGCAGGAGGCTGCTGTGCTGGTTTGAGGAGCTGTTGAGTTGAAAGCCTGGACAGGTGCTGATGGATGTGACCCCTGTGTCCCCAGTGCTGAGGCGCCCCTGTCTGACCATGTAGACCACTCTCTTGACATTGCTGCACTGACCACAGCCTTCTATGGTCACTTTTTGTGCAAACAAAACAAATGCAAGTCAAAAAGTTTCCAGAAATCAAATTTCTGTTTCAGTTTCATCTCATGGCCCTAAATATCAATCCAAATCAGAGGCAGATATGTATATCCTAGGTTTTCTAACTTACTTAAAGATGCTAAGTAATCAGTTGTTTTATTTAAAAAGTCTATATTTCCATGTTCAAACATTTCATGTCCTATTCTAGTTATTTAATAAAACATACAAAATAAATGTTAGTATGAGTTAGGGATAAAGTACCATCAGCAAATAATTTTATAAGTTTTAAGGTACAGTTATAAAATATGATATTGAATGTTATATAAAATATGTAAAAATAAGTATCATAAATCAACACTAGCCTAAGTAATGAACAGAGATACTTTAGAGCCCCAAATAAGATAATATAAATACTTATAATTTTCTGCCCTTCACTACTTCAGTTTTCAAATAATTGACCAGGCTAACATTAGTTATTTCCTGTAACATTGCTCTGGTGTTTCCCCCTTCAGAAAAGATCCGTGAAGCAGCAGAAACAACCCTTCTCCCCGCCAGGCAGCACGTAGAGAGTCACGCCTGTGGCACGCTGACCTTCCCGCACTCTGCTAAAGTGCAGGGTCATGGGAATAAGTGACAAAAAAGTGTCTCAGTCCCAGTGTACATCCACTGATGAGTGTTACAGCTTCTGATGTTCCTGTGAAGGAAAAAATGAAAAAGAAAAAAAATGTGAAAACACTTTAATGCCTAGTGGGTCTGTTGCCACTCTCTTAGGCAGTAGCCCCATGAGACACCAAAGCAGTGTGGACCGAGAACCCTAAAGAAAACAGCTCAAAGGTGACTTAGCCCCTTTCTGGGGATGAGCTGAGTGTCTGAATAGTGAATTCCTGTCGCTTCTCCTGTGACTATTACTTGTACCATACTTGTACCATTACTTGGTCCATACAGGACCAAGACTTGTGAATCAGTACCATGAAAAAAATGTTCACAAAACTTTTCTCAGTTCAGAAGTGATTTGGAAACAAGACGCTGGCCTAGAGTGCCCAAGACTGGGGAAGGCCTGTATCGGTCAGGAAATCACGGCTGTGGGCATTTTTCGTAGAGTGCTGGTGATACAGCCTTTCTCACTGTGCAGACCTCACTGACTGGACGCCACAGACAGCTCAGAAATAGAGACAGAAGAGTCTGCAGACTGGCCTATCAGAGCAGGTGTTGCAGGTTCCGTGTCTAAGGCTTGCTTATTATAGTACATCCCTGTTTACACATCACAGCCTCATTTTTCAACCTGATACCATCTAGATTTCATTTAACCCTAAAAGTTACCTAACTTCTTACTCAACTGTACTGAAAGCTACACTTACAAAGTTGAAAGTGCGCTGTTGAAAAATCATTTATCTGAAAACAGCAGCAAAGATTTATGGATGTCCAGCAAAATCCTGCTGGTCCATTTTTCTCTGTCTACTACCCTCCTGCAGATAAGACATCTGTTGAAAGACAAGTGAGACTCAGAGTGGTAGATATTTCAGTATTTCACGTGGAACTTCTTGATACGCAATTCAGTCTAGTTGGTTACTGGAGACCCCTGCAGCAGATCCTGATCTGCTCCATGCTAGAGACAAGGTTAAAGAGACAGCAATGGGGAACTGGGATGACCTGTGCTTGAGGAAGCAAAGCCCTGGCCTAGAGTGCCTAAGACTGGGGGAGGACTCTGTGTGTCAGAGAAATCACGCCTGTGGGCATTTTTCATAGAGTGCTGGTGATACAGCCATATTTATTGGTGATATAGTCACTGTTAGGTTGGGATGAGCAGACTGCGTTGTCGGGGCTTGTAAAGGAAGACACAGAGCCTTTGTGTCTAAGGCTAGGAGAGGAATTGGGGTGAGTCAGTCTGACTTGGGCTGTATGTTACTTGGCTTAGTCAGACTCAACTCTTAAGGTGAGACAACTGCAGGGTTAAGAGCTACGAGCCTGCACAGTTTACAGCCCACTGTGGACATAATCAGTAGGGCAGTCTCCCACAGTTAGTTTGGTATTTATTTTAAGATATTTTACATTTCTTTTTCTTTTCTTTCTTTTTCTCATCTCCTTCTTTGCAATCAGCACAATGAGAGGAGAAAATAATCTTATTTGAAAGTATAATGTGGTGGTTAAGTATCAACTTGCGTGGGAACCCTCAGCTGATCTAAGCCAGCATGGTTGTCGGAAAGGTGCAGAAGGAGAACAGGAGGGCAAGTTGTCAGCTGACCTTCCTTGGAGGACCTTTGTTGTGACTTTTTTCTTTGGAGGAGTTTTGTTGGTTTTTTTTGCAAATGAGCTTTGGTTGCTTTCCTTCTTTTGGGGGAGCTTCAGACCCCATCTTCATCTTGGACATCATCTCCTGACTCCCGGTGCAAATCGCCTTCTAGCACAGATACCTCAGCCTCGCCTCTGGCCCTTGGGCCTTTTGGGGACAGATCCTTCAGCTTCTGATGCAGCTTATGTGGAGCCAAGCCCTCTACTTGACTGTCAGGTCTCCAGCAGACAAGCAGATGACTCACACTCTGCTAACTCTAGCTCCAGTAAGCAAGGACTAACACATGCATCAGGGCAGAAACCGAAGTTCTTGAACTCTATACTGTAACTCTATACTCCCTTCTTTGCATTCTGAGTGACTGATTCTATGGAAAAATTAATTTGCTTTATTTGGACTTTTCCTATTTATAAAATTATATAGTTGAACCACTGAAATTTAAACTCACATCCAACCATAAATGTTCCATAATGCTAGTGAATATAAAATAACAAGTAATGCAGAGTCATTCCTAAATTTAAAAATTGGTCTCTTTTGTAAATTATAGAATTATTTTGTAGAATCTCAGACTTTGACAGAAACACAGAATGACACTGGATTTAGACATTCTCTCCTCTTAGAAAACAATCAAAAAGTTTAAATAAAAGAAAGAATATTTTGTAAAATGTCAAGTATTTATGAAAGACTAGAACAGTGGTGGTAGAACTTCTGACATATGTGCTATTTGCTTCCTTTTATGATAAAAGTTGTTAATGCATGAGTTGATTTTTCTAAACAAAAACCTCTGTATTCAGGTTTAATCGCAATATTGGCAGTTTCAGATAAACAAGTGGATTTGAGGCTGCAGTTTGTACATGTGGCTCTAAGTAAGAGCTTTGCCACCATTGAACTAGGACTATAGCCAGGTCCAGATTTAAGACTTAGAAGTCCAAGAGTAATAAATCCATGGTTTGTGAGCATAATTCATTTCAGAAACATGCTTTTAATTAAAACTACTTCCATATGAAAGTAAAATTCCCCATAAAAATAATGGAAATTCAGATTATTTGTTGGATATTCCCAAAAAATAGTCATGTAAAAATGACTATAAAAATGTAGCACAATAAAGAAGGACAAAGAAAATGCAAAATATAGAGAAAAATTAACCTACACTTAGCTTTGTGGTTGGTGTCAGGGAGAGAAGAGTGAGGAGGGTTATTGAGTAGAATGACTTTCACTATCACTAACAGAATTATTGGCTCAATGGAATCTTTTTCTTTTCAACTTTAATGAGGAACTTATCCACTGATACTCGCTTTTACTTCTTTTTGAGGATTTTGTAGAACTCTGACATTGCATTGTCATTAAACAGATTCACCACCCGTATTATACAGCCTTATTTTTATTTACAAAATTTTGAACTATTTTCCACATTTTTCACATCTCCCAAATTTCATTTGAGCTAAAGGATTCTTCCACCTTTTTCTCCTACTCGGCACATGAGAGACAGAGAGAGAAACCACTGCATCATTTGTGCTCATGTGATGTTTGGCATGCTGTGCTATTTCTATAGCAAGACATAGCTCATCCCTCAAGTAAAAATTTATTAGAAAGATTTGCTCATCTTACAGAACACTTGCAGAACAAGTTACTTGCAGTCCAATGTTGTATAGTACTGACTAGAGACTTGCTCTTATTTCCAAAACCCAATTCCAAATTATAAGGCAAGACATCGAACTGGACCCAATTTAGATCAGGATTCTCACCCCTAGAAGAGATTGTCTGCCCTACTGGCAGTGATCTAGTGCAAGCTTTTTCTTTACTGTCGGAGGAAACAGTGCAAAGAGACGGACTGGAATTGCAATGGAAGTGCCTGTTTCTCACGCAGAATAACTACAGTACCTCCAAATAGAAGCATTTGACTACAAAAGAGGAAATGTCTCTCTCAGTCTTCATTCCTGGCTACCCACAACAATCACCAACTCTGAACAACTTTCTTCTTGGTATTGAACAGCAATTAGAACCAAGCTGATTGGATGTGCCTCAAAGGTTCTCTGCTGCACATCGTCATGGAAGGACAGCTGGGCCAGCCTGGTGCTGAGAGATAGGCTGAGCCTCTTGAGGCGAATGGCATTTGTGGGCGCCATGGCCTGGCATCAGTAATGCACACTCCTCACAAGAGCTGGCAGGCAGATGCTCTAAAGATGGGACCTCCTCACTTACTCCTGTTTCTGACATTTATACAGGTTCGTAACTTTATTTTAAAGCTTTTTTAATTGTAGGGATAACAAAAGGAGCACAACAAGTGCCATTAAGTCAAAAGTACTGCTCTGCATTAGAAGGGGATAAGTTAATTACATGATAGAGAAAATAATTGGCTTCTGAAGCCCGGATATATGTTTTCTCCACCATGAGAATATTATATTTAAAATGATCCTCTTATTTCTATTAAACATTTACTTGAACTGTGGATGTTAAAAATCCTTATGCTACCTTTTTATAAAATCATACATATTAAGAATAAAATATTTCCTTAGACATAATCAAGTCCTTATTCTTTATTTTGTTTAAGAAACAAAGTCCCAGTGAATTAATATAAATGTTCTAGAATTAAACAGCTTATTAACAAAAGTACTAAGACTCAAACTCAAGTTCAATGGAATTTTTATCTTTAATTGGGTTTTATATATACAGAATTATATTGAGAACTGTCATTGCCATATTAGGTGCTCATGATTCATTAGTAACTTTTATTTAACAATAATATAGTAAGAACCTATGATATCAGCTCCCGAAAGAGCTAGAACTTCAGCAGTAATATACTTAAAACTTAACACCTTCCCAGAGGTAGTAAGTAACCCGAACCTTGAATTTTTGTGATATCCTTTGCTCACTTTTATTGCATATAACTGTATGTTCTTAAAACTATATACTATTGGGCCGAGGATTTAGCTCAGTGGTTCTGGCGCCTGTCTTGCAAGCGCAAGGACCCAGGTTCGATCCCCAGTATAACCACATACAATACTGGGCGTGGAGACTCAAACCCAGCAGCAACCAGTACCACATACCACAGTGCTGGGCGTGGTGGCTCATGCCTGTAATCCCAGCATTCGGGAGGCAGAGGCAGGAGGATTGCTGTGATGTGAGTTTGAGGCTGAGCTCAGGGCCAGCCTGAACTACAAAGTGAGACCCTGTCTCAAAAAATCTAAAATAAAATAAAACTATATACTATTATTTTTAACTTTATAAGAATGTATCATGACGCATAAAACACATTACATTGCTATTCCCCATTCATATTGTCATATGTGCCAGTACCACAGTGTATTGTCACTCTCCTATCAGTAGTTCTTGTTTTCCTATTGTGAACAGCACTACTATGAATGTTCTTAGGAAAATTTCCTGTTCTAAAGGTACATGAACTTCTCAGTTGCATGCACCAAGCAAGACTTGCTAAATAATAAATTGTAATTGTTCACCTTTGGAAAGCAGCGGCACAATGCATCCCAAAGTGGTGCCAACATTACACGCTCCTGGAAGCAGTGATTAAGATCTTGTAGACCATGTATTTTTGAGGTCAATGAACTTTCCCTATAAAAGACTAGGGAATAAACTCTTCAGGTTTTATGGGTTGTGTACATTTCCTGTGGCAGTTCCTCATCTCTGGCATGGTAGGGAGAAATAATCACAGGCCAAACATAAATGAGCATGGCTGTGTTTTATAATTTTGTCACATTAAGAATATTATTCTTCTTTAGTCATTTAAAAATATAAGAGACATTCTTGGAGATCATACAAAAACAGACGACAGGCTTATGACTCTTCCTCCATTTCTTTCTCCCTCACTTTTTCCATTTATTTCTGTTTGATCCATTAAAAAGTTAATGGTGAACTTGTTGTGAGTCATGTGTTGTCCCAGGTATGAAGGATTCCATCATCAAATAAACCCTAACTAATGCTCCACTCTCAGTGAGTTTCCATTCTAACCAGAGGAAACAAGAAATAAACAAATAGATATGTAACAATTAATAGCACATTGACCAGTAAGCGTGTCAAAGGCAAATCAAGGGAATTGGGTGGTGATGCCGACACCTGATCATTTGAGTAGATGGCCAGGAAATGCCTCTTTTCTCTGACAGAAGACCCCGTGGACTGAGCCTTTAATTTAAACAAAGGATTAAAATGTGCAAATATCTGAGGGAAAATTGTGCCTGGGGGTGAGGGATAATGCCATCAGTGTACCTCCTCTTCGTTTCTCATTAATGCAAACATGAAAAGTTGATTATGTGTTTATTCTGCTTGAACCTTCCGTGGTTCTGAATTAGCCCAGAGGTTATGCTCCCCATTGTACTTATCTTCACAGAGTACAGATCTCCATTTCCCAGACCTCACTTTTGGCTGATAAATTCTCCCCTACTACTACAGCCATGATAAACCACTTGGAATCTAGGCCTTTGCAAATTCAACTTACTGGAACTATCACTTTCCACAATCTAGTCTTTTTAAAGGATCATTGCAGACACTATCCCCCAAAACACAGCTCTGTGTCGCCTTTGGGAAGTGCGAGCTGGCCACCATTGGGTCAATGTCAAGGTCTGTTGCTGTTCTAGCATCTCCCCCAACACACCCTCCCTTCACATTGCCTTGAGCAGGCAGTTTGTCTTTATTTGTACATCTTCAGTGCCTAGCACTGCGCCTCTTAGACATTTGGAAATATTTGATAGAAATTGAATGAGTGAGTAGATGAATAAACAAATAAAAAGAATAGGCAGGAAGAACATTTCTGTGTGTTGCTCACATTTTCCAATGTCAGTATTCTAAAGACAACCCACTATAGTTGATTTTACAAAAGAAACTATAAAAACCTACAAAGTATCGTACATGGCATAACTTTAAGATAGTATAATACATGTAAATTGAAAGTATTCATAATAGTAGACATGAAAAATTAATAAGCCAAATTAAAAAATGGTCGGTATATTCTTCACAGGTGATGAGGCTGTATATAATTTATTTCTTTTCCCCATATTTTTCATCTAGTCTTTATAGTCTTTATTTTTATGAAATGTTCCAGGACTCTACTGTGTTAACATTTCTGTCCCCTTTTAGTCAACCTTTATATTGTGTTTTTCTAAAGTTTTACATTGTATTTTTCTAAAATTTTTAAAATGGCATTTGTCATGAACTGTATTCTACCACAGATCCACATTTTCATGAGAACCCAAAAAATGCACACAAGGCTTAGAGGATAAATTTCTGTCCAACCTACTGTGAAATTTCCATTAAGCCCTTCATAGCTTCTCCAGGTCTTGGCCCCGAGGACAGATGCAGAGTCTGATCTTTGATCAAAGGTTACTTGAAGCTAAAATTATCTACTGCTAGAGAGAAACTCTTCCAAATGGTCTCACCACACTGCTATGAAGGTGAGAGTCAACTCCACAGCTCACATATTGCAGAACTGCAGGATGCAAGGGAAGCCTCCCAGAAAAGACTTCACTTGAAACATTCTTCTTATTAAAACCAGGCCAGTCTGAGTATTATTTCTAAATGTTTTTATTTTTTGATAATTCTAACAAAATAAATATTACCTGTGTGACAAATTTACAGAATATTTACTAAGGGAAAATACATAGCAAAACAGACATTGTGATTTAAAGCAGAGAAAAGAACAATATTTCTATGGTTTCTGGTGTCTTTTCCTCTGATTTCCACATACTACTGACCTCCATGGCTAGGAAATTGAATTGTAGAGTTGGAGAGTTGAAAGTATCTCATTGATCATCTAGCACAAATAACTTTATTTACAGTCAACAAAATTAAAACCTAGACAAGTCAAGAAACTTGGTAAATGCACTAATTTCCCTTCCTCTGCAAGACCTTGGAACTGAGCTGCTTGAAAACCAGCATGGCTGTCTTGCCAATTTCAGGCATGCAATTTGTCTCAAAGACACTCTCTGCTGTCACAAAGACCTGGATTCCATGTTCCTTTCACCACACAGCAGCTGCTGACCTTGGGGAAAGCATTTAGTCTTTTGGAACTTCTACTTCCTCAATTGAAAAATGCTAAATTTAAAGGATCCATCATGGAGTTCTCTGCTAGTACCAAAGGATAAAATACTTTAGTCCATGAACTATCACTGATAGTTTCTGTTCTTGTCTATTCCACTTTACCTCACTTTGATATTTGGCATTCTGGCAGATCAAGATTTCAGAAATTTGAGTTTCTGAAGAATGAAATGTTACCACCAACTTCAGTATTCCTCTGTTTCTTAGGAATTTTATAAAGTAGCAAAGACAAAGGAAAACCGAACATCACCCGTAGTGATAATTGGGGTGAAGAACACTGTCTCCTCCATACATACTTATTAACCCGCTCACTTCTTCAAGCAATTTTGTGAGTTTGCAGTACTGTTATAATCCTTCTTTTAAAGCTGAGAGCACAGAGGATCATGTTAGATATATTCAAGTGTATTTTATTACCACCATGTCACTCCCAGCGTCAGCAGTGGTGAAACAGGACAGGAGTTGGAACTGCCTACTGGAGTCTTTTCCTCTGGTGTACCAGTCTTCTGTTCTAGGTGCTATCTTCAGGAGTTGACAGTGGTGCCTGCTGGCAAGAGAGGTCCCAGTGTGACATCTCAAACATCCTACCCCCAAGGGCAGAGTTGTGCTCTGTAAACTGGTAGCCTTTGGTAAAGGCTTTGAATGCCTGCTTGGCAAATAATCTGTGAAAGACGTCACTCAGAAGGCTGGAATGTGAAAATGCTTTGAAATTCCATCCTGCACTTCCTTCCTGCGTCATTACCTTCACTTATGTCTTCCTCGTCCCTCGTAAGGTAGTAGGGTGCTATTCTGGCTGAACTGGGCTCCTTTTCTGCAGGGAATGGAGAGTAGATGGTCTCTGGGACTAGGAGGGATAACTCAACTTTGAGCCTCAAATGAGCCCTTTGGAGACCCTTAGAAAATTAGCACTTGTAAAGTAAAGAAGACTTTTTCTTCCTAGAGTGATATTTTTATCATAAGCTAAAATATAGATTAACCAAAGTATAGAGTAAGGAACAATGCAATAAAGCAGTGATGTGGTAAAGACAAGATTATTGTCGTATATACAGTTAAAAGAAAAACTTTTCTATTGATGGTGTATGGAAAAGAGAGTAGAAGAGAAAAGGAGAGAGGAGAGGAGAAAAAGTGTGAAAAGAAGGTAAAAAAGAAGAAACATTTTCAATGTGAAAAATAGAAGGATAAATAAAAAAATTGGAGAGGAGAAAAGAGCAAGGCCCAACAGTTTCTTCTTCAAATTATGTCCTATATGTTGTCAAGAAACACAATATGGGCAAAATTTAGGTTGTTTACCATAACTCAAGACAGGGAGATATGTAAAGATCTACAAAAAGTTTGATATTAGTATCTTTAAGCAGATTCTAAATATTCTTATAAATATCCTCTATGTCAGTTACTTTCCTGTAACAGCTATCGTCTGTCACGTTTAATGAATTCCTTTCTTGACTTTGTTACTCATGTTTAGATTTAGTAGCCCCGATCTGTATTTACCATCTCTTAGCTTCAGCATTCAAACGGTTCCTCGATTTATGCATGCAATTGTATTGCTGTGCCTTATTTTCCAATCTCCAAAGGAGCGTCCTTCAGAAATATTATGCAGGCCTCAGTATAAATGTTACTCTGTCCAAAACGTAACTCTTGAATTGAAAAAGTTTCGTGGTTTTTATAGGGACATTTAAAAATGTTAGGTGGCTTGAAATATTTCCCGCTGATGTACATCGTCTCATTTGAAATAATGTATTCGAGGGAAGCAAATTACCCACTCACGAGTGTTCTTCATCTTGCTTTCTGTAATAACTCACAGCCCTATCTCATTTCTCAAATGCTTTTCCAATTACAGCCAGCACTTGATCATCTGAGCACACAGCACTTTCCCGGAACACTTCCTGTGGTGCTTTTACCTTCCACTCTGGTACCTGTTCGGAGACTCTCTCTCAGAAGTTGAGTTGCTGAAAGGGGAGGAGAGAGGGGAAGGAGGATGTAGAAAAGACTCACCATCTCTCACAGACTCAGACATCTCATGGCTTCTGTGTCTTCTGACGGCCCTTCTCTATGGCCTCTAAAAGTTGGAGGCCCCAAACCTTTTACTAGGATATCCTCTTGTTATTCCTTCCCATCTAATTACTTTTGCATATCTCATTCATTGCCACAGCAGTAAATGCAGTCCACCTGTGACTCCTCCAACAGCATATAACAGTCTCAGTGTTTATGTCCAGTGGTTCACGTGGCATCAACATTTAACCGTCTTTTGAGCATCTCAAGTCTCATTCCCCAGACCTGGAACTTTTGATTCCACCCACCAACAAGGTTGTTTCTTCTTCCATATATGTTTATTTAAACTAGAAAGCCAGCAGTCATCCTTTACATTGTCTGCCTGCTTCTCTCCGTCTATCTCTCCTGAGACCATCACTTCCTTTTACTTTTATGTCAAATTTATCAACAGTTTCTGCTGTTTTCCTTCTGTCAAATATATCTCTAAGTCTCCTGTTTCCCTCCATTGCCATCTCCCTAATCCTAGCTCCTATTACCTCTACTTAGGGCTACAAGTTCTCCAAACCACATCCCCTCTGATCTATATGGAAGCCAATAACATATTGACTGTCTTCCTTACATGTTACACATGTGAGTTAGAATTAACTGTGTAAGAATATAACTACTGCTGTACTTTTGTCTAGAATACATAGGAGTTGAATACTTCCATGGTGCATAATAAAGTTGATTGATAGATGACAATAAAGTACCAACAACTAAGTGACTTGAAACAATAGATATGTGTCGTCTCATTGTTAGAGAGGGCAGAAGTCCACAGGCAAGCAGTCTGGAGCTATGCTCTTCTGGTGGCCGTAAGGGAGGGTCCTTTTTGTCTTTGAACTTCTGGCAGTGACAATCCTTGGATTCCTCAGCATGTCACTGTAGCATACTAGCCATCTTGCCATCACAGGTGTTGCGGGTTAGATCTAAAATGGCATCCAAAACCTCACACCCTCTGACGGTGTTTAAACTGTATGCAGAGTTTTGCTGACTTGCTGCTGGAAGGCAGGGTCTGGTGGGAAAGGAAAGGTTGGTAGGGGTGTGGCCTGAAAGCATTCATCTCCTCCCTATCTCCTCTCTCTCTCTCTCTCTCTTTCTGCTTCCTGGTTGCCATGATATGAGCAGCTTTCCTCCATCTGACCCTTCAACCACATGAAGCTAACCATTGTGGATGACATATGACTCAGAATAAACCTCTCCTTGTTTAAGTTGTGGATCTTGGATATTTGTTCCAGTGATCAAAAAAAGTGACTAAGACACATACATGCTCTTCTCCCTGTGGCTCTGTGTCAAAATCCCTTTCTTTTTATAAGAAAACACTGCTCTTTAGATTCGAGCTGACTGTTCACTTACAATCTCATCTTAGCGTGAACATGGCTTCAAAGACCCATTTCCAAATAAGGCCACAGCCACAAGTTATAGGTAGAGATAACATTACAAAAGCCAAGATTTTAAGTTAATTTGGATTCCTTCACATGTAATATCATATTGATAGGTCTTTTAAAAATATTTATTGAGCTTGAAAAATGGTTCACTACTAAAAGATAAATAACAGTCTTATAATTTAATACAATTGCACAGAAACCACAAATGTTTGTCATAGTCTTTTGTACTGAGATCAACCTTTTCCCAGAGAGGAATTAGGAAAACTCTCTGGATGTGGGTGTGCTAAGTCCTCCTCTGTACCCCACTGGGCAACCTCTAAACTTGCTCACTCCACCAGGACAGGCTGTCATCTACCCCTTTCATCCCAAGAGGTGTACAAATTCTGGTACCGCAGGATACTTCTCCTTCATTTTTTCCTGCCATTTTCCATATCATTTTTGTTGAGGGGCTAAGGAACTTTCCATGTAAAGACTGGACCACAAAGAGATTAGGCCTAATGGGCCACACAGTCTCTATCACAACTATTTGAGTCCAAGTTTGTAATAAGTAACAACCTGAGTCACTCTGTACAAATCAGTGTGGGCCAGTTCCAGTAAAACTTTATTTATGGACACTGACAGAATTTTTTATACATCTTTCCTGTGCCATGAAATACAGTTCTTTTGGTTTCAGCATCTCTTTAAAAACTGCTGAAAACGTGCACAGCTTGAGGACTATAGCAAGAGGAGAAGCCAGAACTCCCTGATTCCTGCCACATCTTGATCCTTGTCTCCCGCTCTGTCTGCTTTGCCCTGCTGGCCTGGCACAGACCACAGACTGGCACAGTACTGTGTTCCTGCCGCTTTTCCTCTCTCCTTCCCTCCCTGTTACCTTTCTTCCTTTCACTCCTTTCCCCTTCCATTCCCTCTTCCCTCTCTCCATTTATTCTAGTTTTATTATTTAATTTTTTTAAATTGTTGGTGTATTTGTAGCACATAATGTTTATGTTCGTTGCGTGGAGTTGTCTCGTGTGCATAATACGTCTTTAT
Source organism: Petromus typicus (assembly GCA_004026965.1). NCBI lineage: Eukaryota > Metazoa > Chordata > Mammalia > Rodentia > Petromuridae > Petromus > Petromus typicus. The sequence goes on along the minus strand of PVIR01000787.1, from coordinate 65,930 downwards.
TTCTTTTTCCGTCCTCTACTCCTCTGTTCCCTCCCCACTTCTTCCACCTTTTCATCCCTTTCTAAAATAAATACCCACTGTCTCTAAACCACATTTGATCATGTCACTTTGGTTATTTTAACCACTTTCTACTTTTTAATTAGATGAGTGTGATACAGGTCGTGGTGATACTCACAGGAGAGCTGATTCTATATTTAAAAGTGGAAAGCAGGATTCAACTCCCTATGAATCCAGATTGAAATAATCTCCTAGTTATTATTAGAAATGTAGATTTGCTCTGCTGAATGATTGAATCCAGAAATAAAAAATTTGAAAACACTGTGCAAACTCCTAGCTCTACATTCGTCAGCTTTAGCTCATTTCCATGCACAGCCAAACCTGTTTCATCTTGACCTCTCTCTCCTGCCCCAATGGAATTAATTGGAAGCAAATAATCAGTAAATATTTAGTACATGTCTCTTAAAGATGATTCTTCTTTAGAAAGTACATCCACAACCACACTCTCCTACCCCAAGCGAGTCAGATGCCTTCAGTGTCCAGCAGCTTGTGCTCACATTTCTGCAGTCCTCTCATAAGTTTTTCCTGAACATGATCTTGGACTTTCACCTTGTCTGCGCTGCATTCAGGGGACAGGAGTTGTCTTGGGTCACATATAAAGTATATAATATACTTCATGTATATAAGCAATAAGACTTCCTGTTTTATTTTCTATTATTACAGTTTTTTAAAAAGAGGAAAAGCCTGGCCTTGCCTCTGCATTCTCACTTGTTGATAAATTTTTGTTGTTTTAATGTAATGCAAGTAGATATTAATACAAAAAATATAAAAACAGTTTAGTGAAAAGATAATTTATCATAACATAATCAGAGAATAACAAAATATACATGTATCATAATCTTTAAAAAACAAAAATTGTCAATTACTAGTCTGTCTCTCAACTCATTTCCTAATAATACTATACCCTTTCACATAAACATTGTAATAATTAAGTACCTCACATTGGTAGTTTCAAATAATTTCTTCTATTTTACAATATACTATATAATCAAACACATAGATACCACGTTTTTCTCTCTAGTGGGAGAAACTATTGATGAATTTTGAATTCATTTTTAAATGTTTCTCTCCAAAATTATCTAATTCTCTCCCAAATGATCTGTTTCTCTCTTAAACTATCTAACCTCTAGTATCTTGTTTTCTGCCATATGTATTAAGCTCTAGAATACACACATATTTTCTATATACATAAACTGTATATATTATATATATTCTCTATATAATCTATCTGTATATTCTATTACGTTCTATATTTTTTCTTTATTTTCTATTTATAGTCTATATTTTATATATATATATTATGTACTCTGTATATATTCTGTGTACTTCCTATATACTATGTATCTTCTATATATATTGTACATATTTTCTACATATATTCTATATATTTTCTGTGTACTCTGTATTTTCTATATATAGTCTACGTGTATGTATTCTAGACAGTTAAGCTTTGCTTTCACCATTGACCATTTCAACAATCTTTTGTTTTTATAATTCCTTCCTTTCTTGAATCCTTCCTCCTTCTCTCATTTCTCTTTCTCTCTGCCCTCCTTCCATCTCTCCTGTTCTCTTTCTTTCCTGTCTTCCTAAAGTAAATAACAGCAAACTTCCTGTTCCTATCTTTTCCTTTAATAGCAAATAGCAAGATTCAGAGTGGGGCTCACTAAAGATGTACAGCTAATCCCTGAGCCCATTTCCAAAACATACACAGTCTTTAATGGCACTGAAAATGTCTCATTCATGATGCTAACAAAGGGCTCACTTGTACTTCCTCATTTATCTCAGTGAGGGTGGTGATCCTTCAGATCACAGAAATAGTCACCATGTTTCATAAAGGAATTGACTTAATGTTGCCAGCATACCCAAGGAGCGGTGACAAAAACGATGATTGTAATAGTCACTTTGACGTCTCCCTGCAAAGAACTGACAAATTCATTCATTTTCCTGAACACTCTATAAATTAGACCTTTTCAGTTTCTAGGTCAGAGGATTGTTAGCATTTGGGGGTAATCATAACCCTATTTGTGCAATAAACCCTTCCTATGTCTATTTGAATTTCAGGTGGCCTTTGACAATACTCTTTAATTCAACTGGTATTTATTGTGCTTTTGAACGCCAGTGTCAGCAGGAGGCGCTATCATCCACTAGAGATTAGGCAAGGAAAATGCACCCACATTTTCCTAGGGATCTTGCCAGAGTGGTGGATTCAGCACAGGTGTTAGGAGCTCAAATGAGCACATAAGGGTAAGCTGAAGTTAAAGGACAGTGGATGCGATACACAAGGCATCTGGTGTTTGAGCTGGGCGGAGGGCAGTGTTTTCCAGCAAAGAGCTTGGAAGCTGAGGCTTAGGAACAGCAGAAAATGCTGGGCCAGTTGGAGGTATTCCTGGCATGTGGGCAGAATTTGCTGGGGTGAGAAGTGCTTTTATATTTGTTAAGCCTTATGGAGAAAAAGAGTGAAATCACCTAATACATTTGTACTGCTGTTAAAATTAAAGTAATGACACTAGTTTTAGCCCCTTGAATATGTTCACAGTGCTGTCTTAAGGGTTTTTCTTCTCTGAAAAGTTATTTCTGGCTAATTATGCTCACTAAGGAATGTAATCTGTCAGACTGTCTTGCTAATGTTCCTCAGATGGGGGCTGCTTCAGTGAATAGAAACTGAGTTAATGGGGAAGAATTAGACCTAGAGGAGTTGATTATTTGGGGATTTTCTTCCAAGGTGAAAAAGGGTATCTGTCTCCTCAAAAAATGTCTGTAATGAAGCTGGGCTCCTGGGTTGGAAGAGGGGAGAAAGAGCCACACACTTCTCAGAGGGAGTCACTTCCCCCACAACCTTCAGGGTCCCCAAAGATGAAAATTGCTTGGATGTGCTCACCATTTGGGGCGACAGAGATGTGAGGCAGGGTCAACATGAAAGGAAGCTCGGTCTGACAAGGCTTCCTGTTCAGCAAATGCAGATGTCAGTGCAGTGTGCGTCTTCCCTACATCAAAGCGTTTCAGACAGAAATGACAAGGGACAGTATAATGTCTGAAATTAGCCTGCTCGGACATAAGTTTAACTGCTAACTAGGAATAAAATCTGCCAACAGTAATACATACATGTAAAATATAACATTAGAAATTTTTTTTAAGTATTACTGTGAGTTAAAGAATTTGATGTAGGTTGTGAGTTGGTCATTTATATGCCGAGTCTCATTCCTGGGGTTCCTGTGGCAGTTATCTGACAGCATGTGGTTTAGTTTTGGAGATTTGCTGTCATTATTTTGTCCACCTTCTTGTCACTAACTCTCTGGCAAAGGAAGATGCACAGTGTTTGTCATTAGGTGCCGAGGACTTAGCACAGAGCTGGCAGTGAAGCAAGTGGCTCAGTAAGCACAAGCGCAGGGGCTCTGGACCCTGCCTTCCAGTCACGAGGGAGGCTGTACACTTGTCACAAGACAGTCGTCACCTCCCTGTCCACCTCAGAAGGACAACAGCAATGTTTTAAGATGACTTGTCTCCAGGACATCTTGTCACATAGTTTTCTCAGAACTATTTGCAGTTTCATAGCTTGTAAATACAGTAAGTAAATCAACACATTCTGTAGGCATGAAAGTCTACTACTGGGAAGTATCATGATCAAATTTGAAAAAGTTTGCATTGTTCCACTGTAAAGTCTTCCTAAGTAGCTTTTACTCACTTTTTTTTAGTACACATTTGTAATAAATAATGATTGTCTTCGCTGTAGGGGACTGCTACATGCACATACACATTGCAGTTTCTTTTGTGGAGTGCTTTAAGACAGAGTCTTGCTGGGTAGCCCAGGCTGGCCTCACACTCACTGTGATACTCCAGTGTGAGCCTCCTTAGTGCTGGGATGATAGGCATGCGCCACCACGCCTGGCTGTCAGTTCCCTTCTTCCCCTCTTCCACCCTCTTTTTTTAACATCAGATACATTTATTTATCTTATAAGACCGTATCATATTGTCATATATACAGATTGAAAATCAATCTGACAGACCAATGAACATATAATATAAAATATGTAAGATAATTGTACCTTATCAAGGTTCACTTTTAGATACAGGGGCAACACAGAATTACAAGATTATATATATATATATACACACACATATATATATACATATATATGTATATATATATGTATATATATATATATATATGATTTTTTATATAGAAGGAAGCATATGATATTTAGGTCTGTGTGTCTGAGTTACCTAACAACATTAGTCCAAGGTGAACCCTCTTAGAGTTTTTTGAAGTATGATGTTATTGAACTCTATACTGGGAACCTAAAATCTCCTGAACACAATTTGAATTGTGTTTTATTGGAATCACTTGAGAGAAACTTCTTGGAAACTAAATGAAGAAAGAGTTAATGTATCTGCTAAGCATGACATTTACTGAACTTGTGCAGACTGGTGGGACTATTCTAGGTATTGAAGACCTATCAGTAAACTAAATCTATAAAAGGAAAGAATAAAATTCTGAGAGCCCAGAGTTTGTAGTTCATGAGGAAAATGGTAAGGGAGGCAGATACAAAGTAAATATCACAAGTTGGAAATTATACACTATGTTAAAAGGTGGTATATATGTACAGTTAGCAGGTCATGGTGCTATGGGAAAAATAAAGAAGTCTAGCAGGCTGAATGGAAGGACGGGCTTCCGATTCTCAGAGTCGAGTGTACATAGAGATTCAAGTGTAAATACCCGCCAGGCAAAGGGACGAAGGGATACACCCTTCACCAAGGCACTCTGTGTGAGATTCATGGCCAGGAGGCTCTGTGCCATGATATTTGGAGCGGTTTCTTGTTGATGTTCTGTTTATCCATTTGTTTTTTAATCAAAGGTAAACAAATATCTGAAAGGATGCTAAAGAGGGAGTAATACTTTAAAATTCTGCAGTCACTGATCCAAGATGACCTTTCCTTCGCCTCCATGTTTGAATTCCTATTAAAATCTAATGACAGCCAACAGCGACGAGAATGGGAGAGTAACTGTCGTTGCTCTGCAGGCTACAAAACTTCTGCCTGCTGACGAGTGCTTAGCCGTTGAACAGCCCACTGCATCTCTCCTCGGTACAGAAAAAGCGGACTGAACCTGAGCTCCTTAACGTATTGATGTAAATTCAGTCAATATTTTCAGCTCTGTAGTAAAAGAATTGTAACACCTTCTCAGTGGAACAAAACATTAATAAATACTCTTCTTCCCAAAAAAATAGCTAACATCTTCCTAGAAATTAAGAAGCCGTAAATAAATTCCCAGTTGTTTTTCATGTTGTTTTGTGGGTGGGAATGAGCTACCATCATGTTAACTCATTCAGAGCCCTGGCCGCCCTCTCCCTCTCTGAACTAGAATTGTCAGCTTAAAAATAAATCAACACTTCCCACCACCTGCGGGACAGCCTCCACGCTCAAGCGCTAGTTTCCTGCACGCGTCCCAGCGAGACCCATCTGCTTCCCACGCGTTGATTGTGCTGGGAGTAGAGCTGCTCAGGCCACGCGAGCTCCAAGCGCAGCCCTGCCCGGCTGCCCTGCCTGCGCTGGGAGGTGGTTTTAATACTCAGTCCAGGCTGACAGTGCTAGCACTATACCTGTCAGGGGGAGGGAATAAAAACTGCACCAGCAAAGTTCCAATGTTTGCAGTCCTGTTGGCAGGATCACTGTCATGAAGTTAATTTTCCAGACAACATAATAACTTTGCCATTTATTTAAAAATAAACTTATTTAACTAGGAAGACTGATGAAACTTTCAAATGAATCCTATTACAAATGACTGCAAAAAATTATAATCTAACATTAGGCTGAGTCTTCTCTGAGTGTCTTACAAGCAGTTTTGTAGAGATTAATTCTTTCATAGAAGTGGTAACCAAGAAATTACTTTGTCAATTATTAAGTAAAATACACAGAGCTTTCGTAAAGTAATCAGTATTTGCTCATTACTTTTGTGAATCTGTGTGTTTGTGTAAAGTTTAACCGAAATACGGCAATCTGGTTTGTTTCAGTATAAAATATTCTGTGTTTGTGTCTAACACCTAGATTAAGAAAGACAACAACTATAAAATAAAAGCCAGCCTAGTCCTTTCTCTCACTTCTTAATCCTTCTAGTAGTTTATTGATATGCTGTTTTTAACCTTTGCAAGAATGATGTCCTATTGTAAATTTTCCACAACCTTTTGACTTTGGAGTCAGTTCATATTAAGCAATGTACTTCCAGCTGACTTATTTTCAGTTTTTTAAAATATTTAATTGTATTACTGTGGTTCATTGTATTTTCTAATCATTTTAGATGGACTTGTTTACTTACTATAGCAAACATCATATTTTCTTATGAAAAGGTTCAGTAATTTCTCCAGGCTATATAACTAGAAATAACTGTAATTGCAGGTTGTGCATATCTTCAGCTTTATTATTTATGTCTTCTAAAGAGGCTAGAGTCATGACATGATGTTTATATCACCCAGAATTCTGGAAACTTCAAATGTTTTTCAGTCACACATGATATAACTCTTACTGCTTTAATTTGCATTTCCCTCACTATAATATATATAATGAATATATATATAATATATATATTAATATATATAATAATATATATAATGAAAACATGTTTCCATATAGTGGCATTTAAAAAATACATGTATAATATATATTCCTATATATATGTATATATATTCTATATTCCAATCTATATATTTAATATATATTTATCTATATGTATATAAATAAAATTAGGCTATTTGAATTATTTCTCTTTTTGTTATTACTTTTAGAAGTTGTCAAGGTAGCCAGATGCTAATCTTCACTGGGTCTTTATTTCACAAATACCTCTTCCTGATGGGTAAATATTTCACATGAATTGTGGTACCTTGACAAAAAGAGTGCGTAATTTTTACAACATCTAGGCACTCATTTTTTCTGTTTAAATATGCTTATTTATTGCTTGTTTAAAAAAATCATAGAAATAGTATTTTATACCCTTTTCTATGTATTCAGAAGATTTGCTTTATTATTAGATCATTATTGGTAACAGATATCATGTATTGTTAGACAAGGACTACATTTTATTTGTTTTGAGATGGATAGACAGTGACAAATCTCTCATAGCTAGCTAGTACAAACTCAAAAAATAAACTTTCCAAATGTACTTCAGTTTTGATTGTAGTTTTAGAAACGTCAGTCATTATTCCATCAGTGATTACCCAGCCGACTCAGTCATGACTTCTGCTGGGCTGGTTTTCTCTGTTGTTCTTCACAAAGGCCTTGGCTGTTCTAGACCGTGGTTCCTCTGTCAGAATTTTTGTGTAAGTTGCTCAGTTCCATTTACACAGAGCCCTACAACTAATCACTGTGATTTGGACTGAGGATGCATTTATCACCTGATTTTTAAAGAACTAATATCTTTATTGAACTTCTAAGCTATTAATATAGACTATTTCTTCTTGTATGTGATTCTTACTTATATTGTTAGATAAAATTTCAGATTTTTGTTCATCCAGATCTTGCATTGATTTTGAGAAAAGAAAACGTATAAAACTGAATTTTATTTAAAATTATATATTTCCGGGGCCGGAGAGTTAGCTCAGTGGTTCCGGTGCCTGTCTTGCAAGCACAAGGGCCCGGGTTCGATTCCCCGGGAACCACATAACAATACTGGGTGTGGAGACCCACACCCAGCAGCAACCAGTACCACATACCACAGTGCCGGGAGTGGTGGCTCACGCCTGTAATCCCAGCACTCGGGAGGCAGAGGCAGGAGGATTGTGATGTGAGTTTGAGGCTGAGCTCAGGGCCAGCCTGAACCACAAAAAAGCGAGACCCTGTCTCAAAAAACCTAAAAAAAAAAAAAAAAATTAAAAAAATAAAATAAAATAAAATTATATATTTCCACACATTATTATAAAGAATATGCCTCATTATGCATAGTGTTCTTACACTATATGTTTTTAATCAGATTCAAGATCTCTCTGTTCTGCTTGAAAATTTATCAGCTTTCTTCCACCCAGTTGTTAGAATGATTATTGTTATGGCTAAGAATTCAGCCTAATGTTGAATAGCAGTATGATTGAAACCATTTCCTTTTTCTAATGAGATTTCTTATACATTAATGTATAAAAAAGAATTTTAATAGTTTATAAGTAATAATTTGAACTCATAGTTTCTCTGGTTTTATTTTCACCTGTTCAACTACCTGCTTTTAGCTCTTCTTTTTGGTTTCTGCTCTTCCACAATCTTTCTCATATTAGGAAATGGTATCATCACTTTGATTCAATCTAAAGTCTTCACAGTAATCTTTATCTTATTTTTTTCCATTGACAGATGTTGTCAATGGAAACAACTCTTACTGGACCCTTCCTCAAATTATATTTTTAACTCCTGCTCTCATCACCTTCACTAAATGACCATCAAGTTCCCAAACATACAAAGACCTTGTTTTAAGTTTTAAAGGCACATGACCCAGGCTTTGAGTGGTCAAGCCAAGCAACACTGAGGATAAAATTTGAAATCCCTAATGTGAATTAAAAATAAGTGCAAACTTCTGATCCCTGTCTAGTGTCTTATATTATCTCCCTCCCCTTTTCCATTTTTTTTTTTTTTTTTTACTCTAACAGGCTTAATCTACCAAATTATTCCTGTTTTGCATCTTGGGCCTGGCAGTTAATGCAGGCTAAATTTCAAATAATACTGAATTTGCTCTATTACCCTTTTAAACAGCACACCTTTTACCAGTCTACTTATGACAACACTTTTCTCAGTTACTCTTTTTCTTCACAAAGCTTTTGTGTATAGAAAATATTAAAAAATAAATAAGAAATTTTTAGGTTTTTAAAATTTGCTTGTCTCTATTTTCTCCTTCTGACATTTGAGTTCTAAGTTGTAAACTGCTAAAGATAGTGAGTTTTGTATCTTGCTCCTTGCTGTATCTTCAGAACTTAGAAAAATGAGAAATATACTGTCAGCAATTAAATGTGACCACATTAAAAATGAATATTAAAGGCACCCAGTGTGATTTGGAAAACAGGACTCAATCTTGTATCCACGAGACATCAGCACCTACATCTCTGGCCACACACAATTGTTGCAGTTCTACTTCCAATCCACCAGGATCCCTAATTTCCATTTACTAAATCCTTTTTTGTTTCCAAGGTATTTAGTCTAAGCAACGAAAAGCACAAATAGCTCTTTTCACCTTCTCGGTCTTCCTGAGGCCACCCTAACAGTAATGACCTCTTGAGTTGCTTCATGGCTAAGAGTGGGTTAAATGAAATTTATAGATCCACAAAATCCTGCATGTCTGTGGTATAAGCACTTTTCTGGTATTTGTAATCATGAGATTAATGTCCCATCATTTCCACTGAAACAGATGCTCACTTAGGACAGGAACAAAAATCTTTTCCACCTTGGTATCCCCAGAGCCTAACATAACCTTAGAACAGATTAAAATCTCAATGAATTATTCCTAAATACATGACTGAAGTATATTACCAATCTACAACACTCTTCTTGATGAAATGGGTTAGAAGAGTTATTTAAGTAATATTCTTGAATGTCTAAAAGAAATTATCTAGGTTGCCCCCCCCCCCATTTGGTGCAGTTCTCTGGAGAAGATAAAAACTTTATATCTCCTCAAGCATATCATCAGTGCTCCAAAGAAGCACAGTAGTAGAATGAAAAGGACCCTAAATCTAGAACAAGGGGAAGGTTTTGTATCATTTTAATAATTCTTAGTATTCATTAAGGCGAAACACTTTATATTCCAAGATTTGGTTTCTTAATATCTAATAAGACAAAGGCAAAAATAGAACATTTTCAGAAAACATTATTTTGATAACATGATATTATTTCAGATAACATGATATTATTTTGTACTCTTACTGATGCTATAGCTTTGAATTAAAAATCTTTGCTCATATCTTGTTCATAGTTGATATCCAATCCAAACATTGTTTGAATCAGAATAATAAACATTTAGACTTACAGGCTCAAAGGAAAAAGACAAAGTTATTACAATACAATCTGGAAGATAGAGAAAAAAAACTAAGATACAGGAAACAGAGTTTGCAAGTTACATCCATCATGCCAAGGCTTATATGCAATATAGAAAACTTTACGTGAAACTGTTATAGCTTCATTCTTGTTGCACTGCTTTAATAATGAGACCGTGAAATTCAGCACTGAAGAGGAAGTATAATAGATAACAGAACAGCTGCAAAGATTTGAACCTAAGGTTCCTCCAAAGGCTTAAAAGTTTGTTCTCTAGAAGAAAGAGGCAGAAATTTCAGGGGATTCAGACCAGATGAGAGAGTTAGTCGTGTGTGTGTGTGTGTATTCCTCCCAAAGGGATTGTGGGATGCCGATCTCTTTCTTCTCCCTGTCTCCTTCCACCCATGAGGTCAGTGGTTTTATTCACCACATATTTCTGTCAGTTATTTGCTGTTTTACTACAGGTCCAAAATAACAGTGCCATTTGATGATAAACTAAAATCTCCACCATTGCAAGCCAAAATAATCCTTTACCCTGTATAAATTGATTAACTTAGGTTATTTGGTTACAGTATTACAAAACTAACTAATATGGCAGCTAAGGAGTTTGGATGAAATGTTCACATTGGCTTTAATTGGTAGAACAAGTTTTATGTGCTATTTTAAGTTTAGGTAGTTTGTAATACAGTATTTCTCATTTTTTAAAGGATGATTCCAGAACAAAGATTAATGAAGAGAAAATAATGCCCCAGAGTAACAAAGTAGGCATTAATTACCACAGTGGTATTATTAGGGAAGGGAGAAATAACACCTAGCTGCTCATAGAGGGGCATACAACACCAAAAAGTTTGCCATTCGACCCAGCCCCACTGGCTTTTATGAGGACATTCTCTTTCTTGATTTAAGCATTAATGTGAATTTTAGATTCTATATGGACAACATGGAAAGGAAACAAGAGGGCTGACATGTACCCCTAACTAAGAACTGGTTCTGTTCTTTCAGGGATGATGATGATGATGATGATGATGATGATGATGATGATTATTTGAGACAGGGTCTCGCTTTGTGGTTCAGGCTGGCCCTGAGCTCAGCCTCAAACTCACATCACAGCAATCCTCCTGCCTCTGCCTCCCGAGTGCTGGGATTACAGGTGTGAACCAGCACGCCTGGCACTGTGGTATGTGGTACTGGTTGCTGCTGGGCGTGAGTCTCCAGGCCCAGCATTGTATGTGGTTACCGGGGAATTGAACCCGGCCCTTGCGCTTGCAAGACATGTGCTGGAACCACTGAGCTAACTCCCCGGCCCTCCAGGGATTTTTAAATTTCTTTTTCACATATTATTGTTGGCCTTTATCCATCCTGGTCATAGATACGGCCAGGCAAGGACTTGTGTTCTCATGGAGTAAATTACTTGAAAATTATAAGTGGCATAGGGATATAGAATCGTCGGTGTACATAACAAAAGGACCTTCCTGATTTAGTTGTGTCAATATAACCAAACCGGTTCTTCTGGAGGACATCATTATTGGCAAGGACAGTGATGGTCTCAGTATGATAACCCATCTCACTATTCTCTAGTGCTGGAAATACATCATTAAATTAGCTATTTCTCCAGCTGCAATGGGGGAATTTTTAAGTGTGTGATTATATGATAAACTTGAAAAGATACTAAGTTTCCAGTAATCTCAGAGATCATTTTCACAACTCAAAATTCCAAAGATCCCATTTGAAAAGACTAGTCTGTTAATTGTTTCTTGATAAACATGGAACTTAGAAATTTAGAAGTTTCCCATCTACGGTGGTTTTTAGTTTCATTCCACATTTATATGATAATGCACATTGTTAACACACTGTGAATGTGGGAATAGGGCTGTTAGCTCTGCAACTCATAATATTAGTAAAGGCAAATCTGTATAGCATAACAACTTTATTTCATCTAAATGCTAGATACCTGCAAAACTATTAATAACCATTTTTCACTTAAGACTTAATGGCTCCAAAGGAGCCACTTTGTTGTGTAATATATGAGCATTATAAAGTAATTTGCAAAATGCATCAACAATAATTGTTTTCTGCCATCAAAACGGAGCTTACGTGCTTTTTACGCGTGCTTGCTGTTCTCATAGAAATGGTCTTAAAATGTCATGACACTGGAAAGAAACTTAAATCTCTTTATAAAATCCATATCGTACAAAAACCTTTATAAAACACATGTATGTGTCTTTAGGTGTGTTAGGTGTGTATATATTCTCTTCCAAACTTTCCCAAAACATATTTTTATTGAAGCTGAAGACCTTGTTGATAATTAACTTGGAACATGCCACTTTTCTGCTCAAAGCCTTCTGAGCACTGACAGCGTTGTTTCTTCTCCCTCTGAGTAGAAACCATACCCTTTTCTTGTGACATACAAAACCCCGCCTTCCTTCCCTCCCCCATTCCATCCCTGCTTTGGATCCCCTCTATTTCCTTTTCTTGTATATAGCCTCTTTCTATAACTGAAAGATTCTAAAAATATGAATTTGAACTCTCTCTTTCTGAAGAGCTTTCCTTCAGTACTCACGTGGCTTACTGGGCCACTATTATGGTCATTCAAATTTTACCTGGTCAGTTGGGTTTGTTAAGATTTCCTCCATACTCAGAAATGTAGCCTCCATAAATAGGGCCTATCTTCTGTTCCTTGATTTAGTTTAACTCCTTGCCACTATCAGTTGTTCATAACACGCAGTTTTGCTTCTTATGTTCTCCCACACACACTGGAATGCCAGAATGAAAGTTCCGTATACATTTGAATTCTTCCATTGGAATCTTTCTTGTCTCGTAGTTCTGTGTCTGTCATATAAATATGGTCGATGATATTTGTTGAATGGGATGAAGAGGATGATGTACTAAACTGTGACCTTGAAATGTGGAGAAAATGGAGGCAGGGATTAAGGCCAAAAAGTCACTGGATCCAAAATGTCAGAAGCCTATCAATCTTGACAAACCCATTCCACCAGATTTTTGGTCCCTGAGGATTGTACCCTTGAAGGGGACAGTGGGACAGAGTCATTTCCTCCTTCTTTGTCTCATCCTGGCCATGAAGAGAGTAGTTTTTCACTGTGGCGTGGTCCAATCATAGGACCACAGCAACCTAAGCAATTTTTCAGTGACTGAGAACTACCCAACAGGGAGCTAAAATGAAACTCTTATCTACAAGTTGATGACCTGAAGTATCTGCTATAGTAACAGAAAGTCACTAACATATTTGCCGTTAGGAATATTATTCTGTGTATATTAGAAAGAGTTGAGGACTCTTTAAACAAGAGGTTGGATTACAAGGCTAGACTATGATGGATTAAAATAAAAGGAGAGTTCTTGATACTGCTAGAAAACAAAACTCTGCACAGACTTGTTTAAAAAGAAAATGAAATCATGTCTGACATTTGAGAATTCTCTGCCAGAAGCTTCCTGTACCAGAAAGAGACAGAACTTACTTAACTTAATTAGTAGATCCTTAATTAAGTGAATGTAAATCTGCAGACCAGATTATAAATGACAGTTTGTTGAAGTCAGATGAGAAAGAGACAGACTCACTAAAACAGAAAGGCGCTCCTTTGCCATGCCAGGAGAAATGAAGAAAGCCAGTTGCCAATAAGCTGAAATAATTGTCCAACAGAAAAAGCATTCTGATGATGGCAGCATAACTGGCCTTGTGCTGTCTGACTCCGGGAGGGCACAAGGAGCAGGCTGGAACATACAAGTTACAGAGGCAGAAGATGTAACCACTTGTCCTAATCTCCCATTTCCTCTTTACTTCCTTCGCTTGTAATTGACAAGTTGAAAGAGTGAGATTGATCTACAGTTTCCCACCTCATAGGCTCTGTGGACTCCTTCCCCTTGGTGCTATTTGACAAGTTTCCTTTCCTTTGTGTTTCCTGGAAACTAGTAGTTACATCTGTAGACTTGGTTTTTGTTGATGTTTCTCTAAGATATTCACTGTTAGTTGTGCCCTCCCATCCCGGACATGCCATCTCTGGTTTTCACTTGGTTATAATGACCACCACTATTATCATTGCTTTCGTCCAACTAAATTAGACATGATGAGATACTGAGATTTTCATTCTATTATTTGTGACTTGAAATATTTCCACAAAGGTAATACTTATTTATGTTACAGTTCACACAGAAAAGATAGGCTGAATGCTTGATCCCTTGCCTGTATGTACCAGTATGCACCATGATTTTTTTTTTTATCAAGGACGTTTCAAATTTAAATGTGTTTTTAGTTTAATAAACTATGACCTTAAAAATACTTGGCGTGTTTTAATCCACTGCAGGAAATTCTGGTTGGCACCAAAATTATTCCTTCTCTGGGTTGGAGGTTTTTGACCTACCTCAGTTTCCAGTAGCTTGTTTCTAGGATGCAATTTTTCCAATTCCTCTTTCATTGTATGTACTTCTAGCTCTGGAACTGTGTCGGGTCCTGTTCCGAGGGCTACTCATCTGGCATCGAACCACGGGCAGGGATCATCACGCGGAGACGAAATGGTGGAGAAGCCTTTATTGCCAGCGCTCTGAGCACTTACATACAGCCCCACTTCCTTGTTTTCAACCGCCCCAAACCAGCCCCATAGAGGGTAGTCTTTGTCTATTTGTTTTCCTTTAATCACTGTGGCCCGGAGGGGCCCGCTATTTAACTATTTACGTGCTGCCTTGCCCTTCCTTGATGGAGCCGCCATTGTTTAGCCTCAGGGGACCCCACAGAACTGTGTTCCTCCCAAATCATAATGGTGTTTAGTTATGGTGATCTGATGCTACCATTAGACCTTTTCTGAATCGTCATTGGTAAAGAGTTAGGTTGTGTATTTTCCTTTTTAAAAATTAACATCCGAGGTTCGTAATGATGCTGCTAATAAAAATTCCTATCAAGTCTGCATATAACCTTATCTATCTTATATATGCTTCTCTTTTTCTCATAATGAAATGCTCAGGGTCCAGAATATCAAGATAATTATTCATTTGCTTTACACCCCATGTATAGAGCGTTTCAATGACAGATAATGTAACGTGTAATTTTAAAGATTTATTTATTAATTGATTTTATTTGGTACATTTTATATACACATCATGATCACTATTGACATTAAAAATTTGTACCAGTACATGACACGTCTTAATTCTCATCTTTCCCACCTACAATCACCCACTCTGTATAAAAATTGCGATGATAAAAAAAAAATTGTAACATGTAATTTTGTCTAAAGAGTCAGGATAGAAAGAACAGCTATGGACAAGATGAAGGTTTATATTCTGAGGAGAACAAACAGCCTGCAGGAAGACCCAGAGTTCTGAGGAGACATCGTTCCCTTAGGAAGGAGCAAATCCTTTTTCCCTGGGATGAGACTGATGGGTCACAAAGTCAGGATGGAATCAGAACATATTTAACCTTATATTCAATCTGCAAACATTAGAACACCAATCAGACACCCAAGCTTTGTTTAGTTTCCTTTCCAGGAGATATCCTACATTTATTTTTTAATAAAAATATTATTTTATCCTTCTCTGCAGCATCCAAGTGTATGAAAAGGGAAATATTACTTTGAGTATTTCTATGCTTACCACTATTTTATCCCAGTCCGGTGAAAATACCAGTGAAAGTACAGCTGTATTAGTTCTTGACACTTGCTAATGAACCCTTGTGTTCATCTCTTCTGTCCACAGAGGACAAAGTATGGACCATCGTGTCCCACGACTTGCAGATGCCAACGACTGTAGTGGGATACACCCCAGAAAAATACTCGGTGACCCAGCTCGTCTACAGCGCCTCTATGGACCAGATCAGCGCCATCACCAGCAGCGCCGAGTACTGTGAGCAGTACGTCTCCTATTTCTGCAAAATGTCCAGGCTGCTGAACACGCCAGGTAGGCTGCAGATGCAGTGTTACTCTTAATTACTCTCTCAGCTGGTGTCCGGATTGACCGAACAGTCCCGCAGGTGCAGTTTATTGTCTTTCAGTCCCGCCTTCCATGTGTGCGTCAGCTGTGAAGAAGCAGCATAGAATCACACTGGCTTTTTTTCCGGAGACTAGAGCTAAGAACCCATGAGCTTTAAAGAAATCTTATTATTTTAGTTTTATAGATTTTTCAAGTGTATGTGCATATCTGCGTGTGTTTGTGTGTGTGTGTGTGTGTGTGTGCGCGCGCGCGCGCGCGCATGCATGAATGCATGCACGTGGACACAATTCTAGTGTTTAATTATCACTAGTTTGGCGAAAATTTGTCAGAGCTTCTTGTGAATTTTCAAGTAAATCCCCTTGATCCTTCAGGTGTCTGTAATGGAAAGAAGAAAGTGGTCTAGAGACTTTCTGAAAGTAAATCACACACTGATCAGCGACAGTGTGTAGAGCTCTTTGTGGTCTAAAGTATTAAACAGTATTGAACAGTATTAAACATATTTAACAGTATTCTCTCAAGTCCATGTTTAGCCATGGTTTGAGGTGGGTTTATATGTGTGCATATGTGCATTGCAGGTGTATACACATGTGTGTGCAAAACTGGTTGGGGCATATAAAAGAATATATTGTAAATAACTTTACTACAAGAAAGGCCCATGTGCTCTGACGGTCCTGACACTAAAATTCAAGATGAGGACTGAAGACCACATCCTTTGGCCTACACACAGAGGCGAGCATGTGCTCTGTGTGAAGAAAATAGGGCTTTATAACTTACAGACTTGCCGTGTCTCAGGTATGAACACAGAAAAGTTAATTGAATTCCTTTTATTAAAAAAAAATTTACCTTAATTGATAATTAACAATTATACCTATTTCTCATGTATATAATGTTTTGAAATATATGGGCTTATATATAGTTATATATCATTTGATGGCCAAATCAAACTAATTAGCATCTATATCATTGTTTTTGTGATAAGTACTGAAGCTCCAGCTCCCTACCAGTTTTCAAGAACACAATAACAGAGTTATTAACCAAGTGACCCTGTTGTACTGTATAATAGATCTCTTGGTGTGAAGTATCCTTTTTCAGTGTTGGGTTTTTTTCAAGCAAAGATCATGGTGCCTGTTTCGGGGGGACTGTGAGAGTTTAATGGAGTAACATATTAAGCATTTATAGGGCCTGATACATTTAAGAATATAAGTAGGAAATGGCATATTGATTTTTGAAAACTATTAAGCAGCTTTGCAAGTGAAATTATACTGTGCCAGAAATGAACGGGCTGTTTGGTGCTCAAAACGAATACTGAGTTTAAACCAGTATTGTTGAGTGGGGTTGTAGTATACAGAAACAAACAATAAGTGCTGTTGTGAAGTGTGATTGCTTCCCGTGTGCAAAATCTTGTGTTATAACAGGTAGCTTATCCTGAGCACTCTAGGAAAGTAAAATATGAACATTCTTGGTTCGGAAATGAGTGTGTCTGTTGTTCGACAAAAGATATATTGTGGTTGGGATGTTGATGTCTCGTTCGTGAGGCAGGAAGAAGGTTCAGCCTGGTGATAGAAAAGCAGCAATTGTCTGAAAGACAAGATGAATCCTCGGAACAGTCCTTCCGGTGCTAGTGAAAGTCAGGCCAGCCCTGGGAGGGAGTTCATGTGAAAGAGGCAGAAGAAGTGAGGCGGGGCTCAGGCGCAGAGGAAAGCAAATACTGAAATGAGAGCCGAGACACAGTGCTGTGGGCCAGCGCTTCTGAGACATTCATGTGCATCAGAACGAGCTGCAGGAATGATGAGAAAATACACTGCTGAGCCCCACTGCCTAAGTCTTTGGTCCAATCCTGAACCAAAGCTCTGTGGTGAGCTTGAGAATTTGCATTGGTGACGAGTGTGTAGAACAGGTTGTATTCCCCTAAAGTTCATAACCTGCAGGCCACATCTTCCGAGTGACCATATATGAAGACACGGCCTGTAGGGGCCCAGGAATAGCAGCTTTTCCCAAACATCCACACATCCCTCAACTGTATGAGCTGCAGTTGAAACACGCTGTCTTCAGCTTATGGCATGGTGGTCTGTCATACGAGAATTTAATATTGTCTCTCCCCTTCATGTGGGAGAGACAGACAAGATGGAAGAGCTTGTCTGGCTGACTGTAATAAAGTGTAATCTATAACTATCTATTCTTCAGCTAAAATGTGTTGGGATTTTTAATACTTTTGCTAGAATGCCCTCTAGATACTCTACGGCAAATTTCTGTCTCCACTTCTGAGTCATTTCCATGCTCCTATTTGCTATTCTCTAAACTAAATAATCTGTAGAACAGCTGATGCCAGGAAAAGAGTGGTTGATGCAGCAAGTTCTGCATATTACTGTATTCTGCATATGTCAGAAAGGGAAAGAAGACAATTTAATAAAAATCCTTAATTTGTTGTTTTAAGGAGCTAATGTTTGCTGTAATTGGATTTTTTCTCTCTCCTTCATGGCAACATTCAATTTTAAATATCCATTCAGTCATTCTTAACTAAGACTGAATTATATTGGAACTTCTGCGGAAGTACTTGTGACATCTGTTTGAATACAAAGTATATTCATTATAGTCGCTGCAATTAAAATGAATATCAAATGGGTTTGTAATAGCTATGCACTTAAAATGTTATTCTTTATTTTAAGAGCCTAACCCTCCATAGTTAGTTTGGGGCTCTATTGTTTCTAAGACAGTTAAGACAAAAAAGTTTAAATGCATATGGCTCTCATTTTTGTGTTGATAGATGTTTATTTGTACCATTAGCTAGCAAATATAGAATTATTCATTATTGGTTTCTTAGAGCTTTAACAAGGATTGTAATAGATGGCTTGCAATGTTTTCCCTATTACTATTATAAATTTTTTTAATGGAATTGATTTTAAAATGATTTTGCTGTTTATCATCATCTATAGTCTTTCACTATGACTACTAATTCAGTTACTCTTAATTAACTTTGTAAAAGACATTGAAATAAGTCAGACTAATTTGGGAAGGACCAAATTAGTTCTATCACATTGAGGAAACTATGTTGACACACTTTATATTTATATCTTCAAGACCACAAATGTAATATCTGAATCTATTAAAGACAGAAATCATTAAACAGTGAGATCTACATTTGAAGAGAAAATACCCTGCTGAGCCCCACTGCCTAAGTCTTTGGTCCAATCCTGAACCAAAGCTCTGTGGTGAGCTTGAGAATTTGCCTTAGTGATGAGTATATGGAACAGGTTGTGTTCCCCTGAAGTTTATAAGCTGCAGCCCATTTGAAATAAGAAGCTTAAGAACCTGAATTTGACAATGTGATAAAGTTGTGTTCGGTTCTCCTTGAGTGAAGTCTTAGCAATCCAAATGCTTTTAAGTGACCGAACTGTTCCTCTATATCTGAACTAAACTTATTTGCCTATTTTTAGAGTGCTCATTTATATATCTTGAAATGCACAGTGGTTATATACTTATTTTATAAATCATATACTTTCTAATTAAGAATTTCCTGCTGAAATATTTATATATCCTACCCATATAAAGATTTGTTTAATTGTAGAGATATGAAGATGTTGTGTTTCCTACTTTTTCTGACTATATTTAATGATGTTTTGTTGGTTTCCACAGTTTTATTTCTTTAATTTCTCAATGCTGGCTAGTTCCTATAAGTCATACTTTTATTGCTTTTTTTCAGAAAGAGGACATATAAATTATCTATCCTTTTGGGTAGTTTACTATTAGATTTTGTATCTATTGAAAAGGAGTTATGTTCGCAATTTTTGCCTGAAAAGTAAACTGTGTAAAATTCAATATACGTTGATGTTAGTAAACTGTAATTTAGTGTCATCCAAAGGAGAGGGAAAAATGACACTGGCATTGTACTTTATCACTTATTTCAAGCAAAAACTTCTAAACTTTGGTGCAGTTATCAAGCAAATGAATGTTGAGACTTTGTGCTGTGTATGCTGAGAAACCATGTTCTTTTACTCTTCTGACAACTTAAATAAAAACATCACCTGACTCCAACTAAAAATTTTTTTCAGTAGATTAGTATTGTGACTAATCAGCATATTAATCAAAAGATAATCATTAATTCTAGGGTCTGATCGTGTCAGATTGGACAGTATAATTAAATGAGACAGGCGAGAGACTAATAAGTAGAGGATAAAGTTAAGAAATTAAACCTAGTAATATTCCTCACTCAGACAGCTGGACTCTGCATGGCGGAAAGTGTAGGCGAAGGAGACAGAGGACAGCAGGGAGAAGTACAGGCTGTTTCCACAGCATGGACAGGAATTGAGATTCTCACTGAAAGAATGGGTAGAAAAATTAGCAAATCTTACCTCTTTCCTGTGCATCAAGAAATGTGATGCGCAGCTTAAGATGGGAAGGACTCACACAGGTCAAGTGAGGAAATTGTGGCAGAGAGGGTGTGCAGTGAGGGAGGGAGGCCAGTTGTTCACTGCCACTTAGATAGAAGGGAACAAGTTCAGAGCTTCCTGGGAAAGGAATACGCGAAACCAAATGGCTGGAGTACGGGGTGTCTGACTGAGATTCTGTAGGGGATTTCACTAAATCTGGAGGATGTCACTAAAAGGAAAAAGGAAATGATGTCAAGAGGTGCGTTCTGGCTGCTGTATGGAGAGCACACTGAGGCAGGCAGGTGGTGCAAGAGGCCAACCTGCAGCGTCACGGCAGTGCCCATGAGCCCTCATGACTGGCAGGCTTCCTGGCATGACAAGAGGAGGAAGGATTTGCTTTTAAAGTTCAGATGGAAGAATCAACAGGAGTGTCATGGTTGCTTATATATTCAGGGTAAAGGTGGAAGAAAACTCAAGGATGATTCACTTTCTAACTAGAAGAGCTGGGCACCAGTTCTAAGGTTGACAGGAAATACTGGAAAGTTGGCAGCCACTCAATTTTAATATGTGCAGGGCTGGTAATGAGATTCAAGTGTTCATGTGTGTCTGTGATGTCCCACAGGATAAAAATCCTTTAAATAGACACCAAAAAATTAATGACATAAAAATTTTACTTCACTGAAATTTAAACATACCCAAGGACTAAAATAAAATGAAGAAATGAATTATATGATGAGAAAAGAAGAATGAAACAAGAACCTTGATGCTCTCTGTTCTATTATTTAGACTGAAAGGTCAGAAACACAGTGAAGAAATAAGTGTTGATATTTTCTCTCATGCAAATCCTCCCTGAGTTTGCTTCAGCTTCGCAGTCTGTTTTTGCTTTATCGTATTTGCATGGTAACTGCAGCAAGGATGGAGACAGCTCTGGAGATTAAACACTCACATTGGAAAGAAAGACATCGCATGTGCTCACACTGTATGAACCGAAGCAAGTCCCTGCTTGCCCGTGCCCATATGAATGGCTTTCCTATCCTTGGCACAAAATATCAACACTTGGATCTTAAAGGAGTAAAATCTGTATTGGCTCATGGTTCTAGTGAGTTCACTCCATGATAAGCTGGCTCTAAGTAAGAAATGGCATGGTGGAAAGGCAGGACCGAGGACAGATGCAAAACTCGTGATAGACAGAAAGCAGAGGTGGCAAAACTGAGAGGAACATAGTCATCTATGAACTCATCAGTGCATTAATCATCTGATGAGAATAACACCCATGACCCAGTCCCCTCTCAAGAACCTTATGTTTGAACACGTGAGACTTTGGAAGGACATTTTAGATCTAAATCATACTCATGTCTAACCTCACAGCAGGGAGAAATGTAATCCTTCTTGTGTACTTGGGAGCAAAAATAAAAGCCTATCTACTTACATTTTGAGCGAGGAAAAAGGTAGCTAATAAGACTGGGAGTTGATGTCAGAGATGTACAGAGAAAGAATCAGATGAGAGAAGGCTTATGGTGGGGAGGTTGTGAGAAATGAGCGTTTTATCAGTAAACAAGGATGGTAAGAAAGGAACATAAACAAGAAATCTGGGATGTGGCCTGTGGATGTCTTAGAGAGGAAATGTCATGGTATTCCCTGTTGGAAGCTCACTGAAGAATGAATAGAGACACAGCAAATGAGAGATTTCAAGAAAATGGTTGGTAAAGGAATGGTGAAATCGGAGAGCTGCATAGTCAGAATGTGGAACAACAGGAAGGTCTAAGGAAATTTTGATGTTTTAGTGATGAGGAAGTTGTAAGCCTGTCCACTAAGAGGCAGGGTTGGGAAGGGACAAGGATAAAGGTAGAGAGTAAAGGGGGTATTTTACAGGTTATGGAAGGGAAAAGACCGCTGGCATTTTCTGGCTTTGAGAAGACAGATAAAAGGGCATAGACATAATTTCCATACAGTTCTCTAGACCAATACCATTTTTGACATTTTATCTCATTTAACTTTCAAAGTTATGCAAAAGTTATCTCCATTTTGCAAAGCAAATCTCAAAGGGATGGGTAAACAGGCTGAAAGCGACCATAACCAGAAATGAGAAAGCTGGGGTGAAAATGCAGAGCTATCTTATAACCCGTTCTTTCTGACACACTGAAGAAACTATGAAGAGAGAGAGAGAGCACTCACCCTAAGTGGCCCACTGTGAAAAACTATCTTCTCTCTCATCATTTCCTTTGTCTGTGATGCATGACTAGAAATGCTTTAGTCAAATCCAATATTTCTGGTTGATAAATACTAAAGTAACATTTGTTTAGGGTAATTGCCTCTCGGCCTTTTGGTAAGCTCAGGTGTGTCAAGGATAGCTTGACTTCTATGAAGACTGTGACTGCTTTATCAACCTGCAGACTTGTTAAGCTATGAAGTGAGACATTAAAGAACATGGACCCATCATAGTGTGTTGAAGTCTGTACTTTCCTTTGATGTTTTATTTTTTTATTTTTATTTATTTATATACTTATTTTTTGAGACAAGGTCTCGCTTTTGTAGTTCAGGCTACGCCTGAATTCAGCCATCCTCCTGCCTCTGCCTCCCAAGTGCTGGGACTACAGGCGTGAGCCACCATGCCCGGCACTGTGGTATGTGGTGCTGGTGGCTGCTGGGGGTGAGTCTCCACGCCCAGTATTGTTATGTGGTTGCCAGGGATTGAACCCAGGTCCTTGCACTTGCAAGGCAGATGCTGGAACCACTGAGATAAATCCCTGGCCTGCAATTTTATTTTGATAGTGCCAATGACTGCAGTTGTTTTCCTCATAATGAAAAGAGACATGTTTCCATATTTTGCCTCCTTATCCAGTTACTCTATAGAGCTAGGTATTATTTTCTAATGCCTTCTTGGTTCAGATAAATACTGACTCCAGCTAAGAATTATAAATAAAAGTGAAAGTCTGAAACGTGAGAATTACAAAATTTATATTTTTTCCTTACAGTTGTCTGGCCATATGTTTTCTCAAGTTTTCAGAGTGAGCAGCACACTATTGTTAATCATTTCTACACAAAAATTAGATAAGAAAATTATAGCCCCATGGAAATTATATTAAGGCTAAACATTCTTCGAATGTTATTATATCTTAATGAGCACATTTCTTCTAGTTTCTGAGAAGTGAGTTTATAGAGTTGTATTTCAACTAGTTAACTTTGATGTACTGAGAGGCAGATTTAGGTTTTTAAATCTCCAGTTATGTTACATATAGAAGATTGTGAAAACAAAGAAAGGACTGTTAGCCAGTTCATACATTAAAAAACTAGTTTTTAACTATTTTTTTTAAATTCTAAGGCCTGGGATTTAGTTTAGTGGTTCCAGTGCCTGTATTGCAAGTGCAAGGGCCTGGGTTCAACAATATTGAACCACATAGAACAATGCCAGGTATGCAGCTCACCTACCAGCAATCAGAACCACATACCACAATACCAGGCACGGTGGCTCAGGCCTATAATCTCAGCACATGGGAGGCAGAGGCAGGAGGATTGCTGTGATGTGAGTTTGAGGCTGAGCTCAGGGCCAGCCCAAACTACAAAGCGAGACCCTGTCTCAAAAAAAAAAAAAAAATCCATACTTTCCATTCATTTCTCCACTCTAGAAAAAAAAAAGGCACTTATTAAAATATTATATGGACAAAACAAATATATTTTGATCTTTTAAAATGATAAAATTCTATAAAGTTTAAGAGGAAATATTTATGAAAAACTTTTCTGTTAACTGTAATATGTTTTAATGAATATTCCACTTTTATGTTGTTTATTACCATGTTTTTACTGTCACAGTGAAAAACAAGCAGATCAAAATTCATGTCATAGTTTACCTAACTTAAAATTCTAAATATTTTTAATGCCGTGTTACTCTTAAACTTACTCATTTGCATGACCTCATAAAATAACTAAAATCTTAATTTATCTGTTTCCACAAATTATATTTTAAAACATATTGCCTAAACAATACACGGACAAAGTTTTACTATAAAACCCTTTGTGTCTTGAGTAGCATTACAAAGTTGCTTGATTATTCATTCAGCAAACATCTGATAGTATGCTAGATGCCACGAGAATATAATGAGCTCAGAGACCACTTTTAATTAATATTTGCCTTAACATGTAGAATGAAACTTAATGACAAAATCATTCTATATATGACTTACAAATAACAATGGGATTATTTCTTATACAGTATAAAGTATTAGAATTCATAAAATCTTATGACGCTCTGTGTATGCATATTTTTAACGGAATAATTCTCCCTCCTCTGTTTGCAGGGGTTGTTCGTGGGGCAAAGTTCAGGAGTTTGTTAGAGGAGCTCTGGGATGAGAAAAGGTGAGATGTAGAGCTCCGTTACCAAGTGTAATCAGTTCAGGTTCATCCAGGAGCAGAACTGGTAAAAGATATAGTCCAATTTTGGGGAAACGATGGGCTTATAAGGTAGTGGCCTGGCGAGGCACACCCAAAAGGAGGCCCTCTGTCAGGAAGCACAGCTAAGACTGACTCCTGGGCACATGTTCCAACTACTGTCTCTGGGGAGAATTTGTTGTTCATGGAAAGCCGAAGGCCAACTCGAGCAGACCCATCCAGACTACCAAGAATCATCTCTCATTTAAGATAAACTCATCCTAGACTTCAGTAACATTACAATCTGAATTGGTTTGGTAGAATGACTGGACACTGAGTGCATTGGCATATCAAACCAATCTTTCCAATCAGCGGGATACTGAGAAATCCATTTCTTAGAATAGCAGTTCTTCTTCAGCTGAAGTTCACACTTCTCTCTGTATCACCACAGACAGGTGTCTACTTCTTGACAAATTTTCCATTCTTACATCTTTCCGTGTCTGACGAAAGTACAGATGGGTCGTGCGTTAAATTGCCAAACACAATGTCATTTCATCAAGTCGCAATCAACATTTGAGTGAATCCAGTGGGTCGACTGTACTGAGAAAGATAAGTCAAAAGATAGTCTTTTTCTTGAGTTGTTTAAGAAAAAGTATGGATGGCCCTATTTCATATTTTCACTGAGATGTTCACATCCGGAGCGGTGTGGCATTAGTTCCACAATTCTCTCGGAGTTCTGCTGCCTGAAAGGAGGTGTCACCATCAAGGCAGATGAGCATACTCCTGTTGCTATAGTCTTAGGAAAGCTGGGGTATCACTCTGTCACCTCACCAACAGTACTGTGTACGGTATATCTCCTGAAACCTGACATTTGAACTCAGTTCTATTGCTGTGCAAATGAAAAGGGGTGTTAAAGCTTAGAGTAAGAGTTGAAAAAACTTATTTTTATAGAAATGCTTGTACGTGGCTTTTAATTCAGAGACTGTGTTTCCTAAGATATTATTTTCCCACCAATGAATGATAAAGTTCTCTAGATTCTGTTTATTGTTATGATTACAGTTTACCTAGACCACTGGTCTAGATGTTCTGGGACACTGCATAACTATTGCAGAGTACAGCAACATGCTATGGCCTTAACCCTGTGTGTTAAATTTTCCTGAGTAATATATTTAGCCTTTTTTCTCCTTTTGGTTCGGGATCTAGAATTTGGTATAAATGTATTCTTACCTATATGTAGTGATATATATCTATATCTGTCTATATCTATATATATCTATATCTATATATATACATATAGATATAGATATATATTGATATATATAGATACATATATAGATATATATAGATATATAGATATATATAAATATTTTATATATAGTTAAATAAATAATGGCTAATGATAATTTTAGCAATTAAATTATGATATAAATAAAGGAAATGGCATTGGTATTTATCTAATGTTCATGTGAAAATTTATATATATTGGTTCATCTAGTCCAAATCAAAATGGACTCATATTACTATTTCCATTTTATATCTGAAAGAATATGACACCAACACGCTTCATTAATTCACCCAAGAGAAAGAAGAAAATGCCAAGCTAAGTGTCCAGGTCAATATTAAAATCCATGTCTGTGCACTTTTAACCTCACATATTTTCCACCAAAAAGGAAAGAGGAAGGAAAGAAACAGAAGGCGAAGAAGGAAGGGAGGGAAGGAAAACGGAAGGGAGGAGGTGAAGGAGGGAGGGAAAAGAATGATGACACTCCATAGAGTTTTAATTTCCTCTAGAATGCAGCATTAATGAGTACTTCAGCATAATTAAGGAATGAAAGAGAGCACTTTTGTTGAGTAATAGGGCAAAAAGGACATTCATAAGTGCTGCAAAATCTTTTTCTCTGAGCCCAGACCTTTGTTTTTTCCCCCAAAATTGTCTGTGTGGCCCTAACAAGAATATGATGGATCAGATTTCAGATGACTATTTGTTTGAAACTGTACTGAAGCATTTAATGTAAAAGAAAGAAAAATATGCCTCTCCTTCTACAAAGCTCTTGGTTTTCATGTTTTAATATCAAAGTATTTCAAATTGAACATGCAAATTGCATATTGATGAAACTGAAAAACATTGTGAAAGGTTATCCCTTTTAAGTATAAAATATGGAAACATAATGTTGATATTTTTCTTTCTTTTTTTATCTTTTCGGAAGAAACACTTATGTAAGCCTAATACAAGTAACACATGTAATGTTGTACTCTTGTCTTATTGATTTGCTGTTGACAGCTTTTTATTGAGCTCCTGGTAGAATAAGCAAGTCAGGCATTGCCAGGTGAATTGATGGGGTGGGGGCAGCACCCAAGGGCCAAGCAGCAGGGCACTGACAAAGACATAAATATGACCTTCTGAAATAGAAAGGAGTTTTGCTCTGGGGACAGGGACACGCATAGGACATACACCCCACAGCAGGTCTGTCCAGCAGTGCTATTGATTACAGTGAGTATTTACACAATCATATACCTTTGGTCATCTCAAATGTCAGACCAATTCATCTTTCTTTTCTGAAGGTAGCCATTGATGCCTATGTAGAAAGCAAACAGTTTTCATCCTGTGTCTATTTCAAAACATCAGCACATCAAGATAATCAGAGCCATAGTACCAAGAGGATCAACACACTATGAGATGTTCAAGTTTACAAAAAGAAGTGAAAGACGTAATTAAGGACTGGCAGAGGTTTCAACTCTACTGGCCATAGTTATGGGTTCATTGAAGAGAGCTGCAAAAGTAATTCAGAAACTTGTAATGCAAAATTAGGAAACAATAGCAAACTATTATCCACCAAAGCTGGAAAGAATTTTGTACTTACTTCCTAAATAAGACTCATTGCATAGAGCATTATAGATTTCACAGATAATTTGAATTTTTTGAATAATTAGGCACATATTATTCAAACAAACAGCATCATGATGGGAATTAATAGAGTGGGTGGCATCAAAATATATATTTGACTTTGGAATATATTTTAAGAATTTTTTAGATATAGATGTTCCCGATATCTGAACACACACCCTAGAACTGATAATGAAGTTGCAGTGTAATCAATGGAAGTAACTTCCTTCCTCCTTTTATCCTTGAAATCACATGAAACTGTTCAGGTTCAGCAAAGCATTCATCATCCACATCCATATCTGAATCTCTGTCTATATCTAGATATATGTCTGTATCTGTGTGCATGCACGTGTGAGAGGAAAACTCTCTGTGGAAATGCACATCACTGTGTTGGTTTCTGTGTAGGTAAATAACATATCTGCTAATATACAAACCTCCTCACTTCCCAAAACAGCCATCCAAGCAGGACTGTTCCACTCATATTGCCCCTGATATAGAAGTCAGTTAGCTCTGATGAGCTACCATACCGTATGAGATAAACTTTGAAATGTAATTGAATCAAATTGCTTATATGCAACAGATATTTACTATTTAAAAATAGCATTCATGGAGAAAATAATTAGGTTGCAGATACAGAAAGTGAACTGTACATTACTAAATTGTTCACTACAAGTGAATTTAAGATTAAAAGGGACAAAGAGCAGGCAGAAAAATTAAAATTAAAATGCAGTGCTAAACAGAATAATCTACAAGGAGCAGATATATATTTAATGGGAATGGGCTGGGTTTCATCAGGTATGGAAGATAGCGAGGCATAATGATACACACCTCTAATCAGAAGGCAGAGGCAGGAAGGTGTGTGTGAGTTTAAGACCAGCCTGGGCTACATAGTGAGTTCAGGGCCATCATGAACTACAAAGAGGGACCTTGTTTCAAAAACATTTTAAATATATAAAAAATATGGGAGATAAAGAGCTAAGGTGACAGACTAATTGTGCATAAAACAGAATACTCTGAGAATATATAATCAGAGTTATTAAAGAACTGTTCAACATTGCTGTTATCCCTGTTGAATATCACCTCAAGATAGGGATGATACCACTCAGGTAAAATATATAAAATATGTGTAGCCATGGTTCAGTGGGAAAAAAAGAAATACCTGAGGAAGGGAAATATAATCAAGGTTACATTTATAGGAGAAAGGTCTATAGAAAAGAAGTCCTTGAAAAAATAAAAACAAAGTTCAGCTGTCTTGGAAATTTCATTTTTAATGAGAAAGTAGAAAAAAGCCAAAAGACATTGGGCTTCACTTATATTAGAAAGGATTTAGCAGAGATTTTATCTGTAGCAACTTCTTAGGAGAGTCTAGATGAAATGCTTGTCCATGCATAGGATTTTGAAGTTTCAGAAAGAAAATGAAACCTGGTATACAGCATCAGATTCCAGTAGATGAAATTACATCATGTGGAGTAGTCTCAAATGCTGTCTCTCAAGATATCTGACATGACTTTAATGAGTTTCTTAGGATTCAGTCAGGATCTTGCAGCGGAACTCAATCTATCAGCACACTCTGGTTTGATCTCCAATATAATCAAAGTTTGTCTGATTGTGATCTATAATCAAAATGTCGTTAAGTTAATTTCAAATAAGAAAAGTAACTTTCTGAGGGAGAGGATGGTTTGGCCAGTATGTTTTGGACAAGCAAGGTAGTGGACAATCACAAACCCCATGGCATAGTATTAATCTGCTGTGAAGAAAAGTAACCCTAAAGGGTTGAATGTTTCAGGTGTCTGCACCACCTATTCTCACCCCGTCAGGCTGCCGGATGGGAGGCCAGATCTGAACCAGGCATTTGCTGTTTAACATAGAATTGAAAAGCAAGGAATGAAATAGGTGATTTGGGCGTGCAAATGTACACCTGCCTTTGTGTCTTGGTTACAGCTGAGCATGCGCAGCATCTCCCAGCTTCGCTCTCCTTTCTTTCCCATCTTGGTTTGTGTCTTCCTACCATTCTTTACATCTCTTCTTCTTAGTTCCATTTCTGTATTCACACGGTCCGTCATGGTGTCTTGCTGGCCTTGGTCCGGCTGGCCTCTTTGTGATAATTTTGTTCCAACCTTCCATTTCATCTTGATGTTTCCGTTTAACTAGCAGAAGACAATCTGTATTTTCTAAACTCTTCAGGGAAGATTCCTGGAATCCAGCACTGACAGTGGAGGATAACACAAAAGATTTCTGAAGTTCTTTCTGATTCCATTTTTTGCAACCAAAAAAAAAAAAAATCCCTCAAAACAATGATGTGTGTGAATTGTATCAAGATAATGGAGAACAGGAAAGATAAAGAAAAAGAAAATTAGAGTAGACTAGAAAGTTGTGGCCTATGTATAACTAAATCCTGAATCTATTTTTTAATAGGGAAAAAATGACAATGCTTCAAATGTTTACATTTTTGGTAGAAAACTTAAATTTTAGTCTCCCAGGGGGACCAAATGGAATATGCAGATGTTGTCTTTTATTTCTTAGGAGCTTTTTATAGATATTTTGATCTTTCTCTTTTTCTTGCAACGTCCAATTTAAAGCTGACTGTGAAGATGAAGGAACACTTGCTCAGCAAAAAACTCTTATGACATGTTACAACATCTACTCCCTGAAAGCTTTTGTGCTAATAAATTCACCAAGACACAGAAAACCACTGGGGTGAATAAACTGCATTCCTCATCTATGTGCATTGTTGTTAAAAACACTAGAGCTAAGTCTTGTACGTGCTGCGTGGAACTTTATTAGAAAATGATCATGCGATACTTCAAATGAAGATAAGACAGAAGAAATGATGAGAGGGAGTAATGAAATTACTTCACAGCCAGACAGATTAATTTGTTTAAGACAGAAAACAGACTTATTCTTGAGAAGGAGAAAGAGAAAACAGCCTGTACTTTATTTTAAAGAACTGAAACCTACCAGGAAGATGCCTAATGAAGTGATGTAGTACGAAGAAGCATCATTTGTGCTAAATTTACATAATGCCTTTTTTTCCCTAAGAGATTGCTTTGAAAATTACAAAGAAACTGAAATGAGGTGGAAAACAAAATAACCAAATACAAACATGTTCTCGGTGTTTGCAAATATTAATAATGATTTCCTGTTCTCTGATTCATTAGTTTTTCCCTGAGAGTCTACCTGGATGTCCTCAGAATGGAAAGCGATGCTCAATTAATTAATACAGTGGGATTTATATTGCTTTGTAGCTATTCCACTTGTATAAAAATGCCCAGACCTGTTTATTAGCCATGCAGATGAGTAGTGGTATGAGTTCAGCTGTGCTGCTCACAACCAGGTAAACTCTAATAACAATTTATATAAAAACTATTGTGGTACAGGAGGTGAGCCCTTAACAAGATTGTCCAAAGGAATCTCTATTTTCATTTCCGCAAAGTAAATTTCAATTTACTTTTTCATTCCAATTTACTCATTTTTATTTTTTAATATAGAATCTTCTCTTTTCTTACCAGCTTTCTGACTGAGTGGCATTCTGCCTGCCTCACAGGGAGAAATATCTTTCCCTCCATCTTACATGTGCTTCTGCTTGCTGGGACACAATACCGGACACTAACAAAGAAAAGGAGGGAGACTTTATGTTGGCTCACAATTCCTAGAGTTCCAGTCCATGGGTGGCTGGCTCTCAGGTGGGGTGACAGGCAGAGGAGCCTGACAGTAGAGAACTCCTCACAGTATGGTGACCTGGGTGCAGATAGCATGACAGAAGAGGCAGACGAAGGAGACAGAGCATTCCAGGTCACCTTCTCCTTAGGCTCCACCTCCCAAGGTGATGTTTGGCTATAATCTCATGAGGGGTTAGTCCACTGGTGAGTATCACCCCTCCATGATCCAGTCACCTCCCAAAACCACACCTCTGAGTGCAGGAGGATTGGGGGACATCCAGATATAAACAATACACCCTCCTTACTCCTCCTCCCACAATTTTTTGGAAGATCTAATGCTAAGATTGTCTTGCTCAGAATGCCCCCTACTTCTTACACAGGCACAGAGCATCATGCTGCCAAATATTTTGACCAACCATTCAATTAAGTTTGTTATAAAAAAGTTTTAGTCACTATCCTATTTTGTATTGATTTGCACTTGAAACTCTTTACAACTGCATTTTGAAATTATTCATTTATTCATTCACCTTCAAACCATTGTTTATTGATGATCTACTCTCTAATTGCTGGGGGAAGTTAAAAATGATGAAGGCTTGCATGCTCAAGGTCATAATTTCCTTTGAAAGATATTAAAAACAGGTGTAGTAAGCTGGTCAGAAATTGGTAAGCCTGTGGAATCACACTGATCCTAAAAAATACTTTGCTCAGGCAAATGGAGCAACAGCATACGATTCCCTGCCAGAATCTCGCCCCACCTGTATACCACCCATTCAACAAAACAAATTCAGCTCCAAACACCTCTGGCTGCTGTCCTGGTTGTGGTCATTAAAATCCATTTCTCAATGATGTATCTGTCTATTCTGAGATTCTTTCCTAAACTGCACCTTTCTATTGTCTGACAACAAATTGTAGATTGTGACAGTTGTGGTCAGTTGTCAACTTGATTGGCTATGAGATTGGCCTGGAGAATTGGTGGAAGATATTTCTGGGTGGGTGTGGGTGGGTCCTCGAGGCATAGCCTTAGTGTATGGTTCTTTGTCCCCTTTCTCTGTAGTACTGTTTTCCTCCTCTGCTTCCCAGGCAACATGAACATCTTTACTTTAGCATGTTCTTCCACTGTGATGTTTTTGCATAGTAACCAGCTAGCCCTGGACTGAATCCTTGAAACTATGAAACAAATTAAACTGTCTTTAATTATTGTAGTCAGGTATGAAAGCTGACTGATTAATACATGGATATAGTACCCCTGATAACTTCATCCTGTGCTTCCCTAGTTTCACTGTTTTCTGGTTTTTGTCTCAAAAATCCAGTTATTCTGTGTTCAATTTGATGCATTCTTTGCAGTATATAGTGTCAAGTACTTTCTGTGGCGCCACTTTTCTGAAATGTTTAAAGTTTAATTTTACACGGTGTATTTTTATTGCTAGAAGCAGCACTTTGGCCAGTTAAGTTATTTTGTTCAAGTCAATAAAGCTTAGTTCCTCACTCGCAGTCCCAAGTAGCCCTGCTGAATTCTTGCACTGGAAACTTTAGTAGCACTATTTCAGTACTGATATGTTACCCTTAGATTTGTAGAACATTTCTTGGCTCTGGCATTTCAAATTCAACTCTTTTCTCTGGACACAAGCACCCCTGTTCTATTGACCTGTGCCATGACATAGCTCTACTGGCTCCCCAAGACAATTACTCTTCTTAAGGCACTAATAGAAGGACCAAGGCCCTCTCCTTACATGGTCTTTCATCCTAACTCTTGGGATATATATCTCATTCTTGGTGTCCTTATAAGTTTGTGAGACATCCCACAGTTTCCTAGAAAACATAGCACCAATGTTCAACTTATTTCCTCCAATACCAAGATGTGTTTATCCAACATATGACCCCTCCCCTAGTCTGATTCATGTAACAGAAATGCAATAATCACAAACTTTGCCAAGTAATGCCCCCCCCCAAGGATCCACTGTGCTTTACAGACTCTGTTGCATTTTCTGGATCTCTAAAACAGCCTGAAGGATAAAGTCCCAATGTTTTCAGGAGTCATTTAGCCCACTGATGTGATGGCTCAGTCCCTACATCTGCTCCCGAATCAAGGGGCTGATTAACAGTGCATTGCAGCTCTTGGCAAGAGTTAGCATAGGAAATAAAATTAAGGTGTCGAGATTAGGCAGGAAATTCAGATAAAACTACTTAGGAAATGTAGCTAAGCAAGATATAATTATCTAACTTATAATTAGACCAGAACATCAGGCCCACCATCCCTGAAGGCTTCTCTTTTGCAAAAAGATAAGCGTTACCATCAAGTAGCAGATGGTATTCTTATATGGGTGCAAGTGAATAATGAACACTTCGCACCTTAAGAGTAGCCTGTTCAGATTTGGTTATAGGAATTATTCCTACAAATGTGGACTTGATTGCTTAATAGTTCATTATGTCTTCCATTCCTTTGGGATAGTATCATTATTACATTTTTTTAAAAAAAAGAACTTCTAGAGTATTTCAATATTTCTATAAGCAAACTTTTGGACTCTACCATTTGATCACCTGGAACTACCTTGCCAGTCCATACAGCCAAGGAAAGCTAATAGCTAACAGCTTACATTGATTTGAGCAGAATTCAAATAATTTTGGTGTCTTTTTATTTGTTAAAGATCCTGATATACTGAGGTATAGAGTGCTGTTTTTGCTCCAGGTAGGGTTCTTGATCAAAAGGACTTTCCTGTGGGTGTGTAGATGGACCTGTGTTAGCAGCGCTGTTGGAAAAATTGAAATTAAGTCCCCTTGACTGAAGGAAGGACTAGGTAGAGAAGGTGATCCAGTACCAGGAAGAGCTCCCTGGCTTCTGCTTACAAGGGAGACAAGATTAGATGCGATGGAAAATCTAGTCCATACTGCCCTCAAAGACATCTAGAACTCTAGAAGATTGCAGTGCCATCTCTCTGAACATAACTGATTATGTTTCCTTCTAGAAGTGATGTTCTGTGGTGAACAATTGGCAGACTGTTTCCAATTTTTAAAAGAAAAATAGTTTGGTTCTTTTTTATCTTACATGGATATAATAATTACATAAATGCACAATTCGATTCATTGTGTAATATTCAAATCAGGATAGCTAGCATATCCATCATGTCAAATGTGTGTGGTTTATTTGTGTTGTTGACTTGAAAGTTGTTTGTTCTTGTTGTATTAAAAATGTAATTCATGGGCCGGGGAGTTAGCTCAGTGGTTCCGGCGCCTGTCTCACAAGCGCAAGGGCCCGGGTTCGATTCCCCGGTAACCACATAACAATACTGGGTGTGGAGACCCACACCCAGCAGCAACCAGCACCAC
Organism: Petromus typicus; assembly: GCA_004026965.1. Lineage (NCBI taxonomy): Eukaryota > Metazoa > Chordata > Mammalia > Rodentia > Petromuridae > Petromus > Petromus typicus. Next base: position 31,353 of record PVIR01000787.1, on the reverse strand, counting down.
ATACCACAGTGCCGGGCGTGGTGGCTCACGCCTGTAATCCCAGCACACCGGAGGCAGAGGCAGGAGGATTGTGATGTGAGTTGGAGGCTGAGCTCAGGGCCAGCCTGAACCACAAAGCGAGACCCTGTCTCAAAAAACCTAAAAAAAAAAAAATGTAATTCATTATTGTTATCCACTGTACTCTACTGTAACAAGAGCACTTTTTCTCTGACAGTAACTGTGTGCCCGTCAGCCAGCCTTTCTCAGTTCCCCTTCCCCAGCCCTTCCCAGCGTCTGGCAGCCACCAGCCTACTCTCAACTTGTATGAGTTCCACTTTTTAGATTCTACATGTGAGTGAGATTACGTGATACTTATTCTTTCTCCTGTTGTCTTATTTCACATAACTTATCCTCCGGATACATCCATCTTGTCACAAATGACAGGATTTATTTGTGGTAGAATGGTATTCTTTTGTGTACATCTATCTTAGTTTTCTTTATTCACATGTTGAATCGGGCTAATTTTACATATTGGTTATTGATAATGATGCTGGGTGTAGATACCTCTCCAACATACTTATTTTATTTCTTTATAGATACATATGTGTACCACATGATGTTTTAATATATACATACATAAAAATGATGACTATAGCCAAATATATTTTCAATCACCTCAAAAATTAGTTTTCAAAAATTTTATTTATAAACATTGAATTGTTAATTCACCCATTCATCCAACTCATTCTTTGTAGCAGTGCTAAGTATCTATTAAATATCACTAAATAGTATAACATACTATTGAATAAACTATGCAAGCCACTCTGTTAAATTCGGTAGACAAAAATAAATGAAATGCAATTTTCTGTGTAGTAAAACATATTTAACCGCTAAAACACTAACTGAAGATTAAATTAATATAAAGTTTACATTTTATTAAGAATGTGAAAATGTGTAGTATTAACACAACTTAAAGTTGGTATCTTTGTTATTTTTCTCACTGCTGAGAGAAAATACACAACAACCAAAGTTAAATGAGGAAAAATTTATTTAGCTTATAGTTTGTAGAAGTTCCGTTTTGTAGTTAGCTGGGTGACATAACAGAGGGGCATCACAGAAGAGAAACAGCTCATGGTGTGGCAGGCAGAGGGAAGCAAACCAAAAATGTGTTAAAGCAGCAGCCTATCTTTCATTTTATCCCTTCCAGATTACCTGCCCTTTGGGTGGTGCCGCCCACACCCAAGGCTGGCATTCCCATTATCTGCACCCAGAACTATGCCTGACTAATCAGTGGACTAATTTAGTGATCTCTCACCCCCAACCTCAGAAGCACACTCTCTAATCCAGCCACCTCTGAAATGCCCCACCATGACCCAAGGAGGCTCCAGGGGACGTGTAGATGCAAGCCTTAAGAGTAGGCATGCCTTTACATACTCATGTACATATGTATGCAGAACTTTAATTTTATATGTAAATGGACACTTGTGTGTATGTGTATAAATATATACATAATTTTAGATGCAGTAAACATGATTTCCCATAATTGCTTCTTTCATGGTGACAAGTAAAATATCATTAAACTCATGAGTTGAGTGATACTCATTGGTAAGCTAATCAGGTAGGATAATTATTCTGTTTGGATTAGAAGGAAAGGGGTAAAAAGGTATTTGGGGCTGTAAATTAGGGCTTCCAAACCATTTTGGGGATCAAGAATGTTAACCATCTGGGAAGTGGGAAGTTGTTTTTCTAGTTCATCACTATATTATCAATATTGAGAGCTATAACTGGCCATAGTAATAAACCTTACACATCAGTGTTAGAGACAAAATCTCTTCAATGTTAGGAGTAAGAATATCTGAAAAGGCTTAAGCTTATCTCTTGGGAAATTACAGTAAAGGTTCACAACACTGGGGGAAGTGCTGGAATCACTGGAAGCTGAGCTGCAGTTTCTAGGTTGTGCACCTCTCTTCAAGGAAGGGAAAGAGGAATACTTCATACAGAAGAGCATCAGCCTGCAGCAGAGAGTGCATCTGCCACCCTGACATGTCAATGTGGCATTGGGAAGTAATGCTGCCACCCGCAGATTGGTATGAAATAGCTTATTTTTCAAAATCAATTGTAAGTGGTTCTCCAAAATTGTTCCAAATACCCATAGTAACTACAACAAAAAGGGACCTTATCTTTGAAAAGGTAAGAGCTAGATCCACAGTGATGTTTAGTATTTTGAATCCTTGAAATCCCAGTACAAATGGCATTTCTGCTAAGAGATGATTTTGTTACTTCTCAGGATTAAAATCATTTACATAGTTGGAATACTGATAGTATCTCGTCCTCCTTTGGCACATTGTGACTTGTGTGATTGTGGACACTCACACATGTCTTAGATGTCTGTACCCACACATACACATATCCACACAGTTATGCAGTGTAACGTGACCTGGTGGTCCTTCTGGAGTAGTTCTGTATTATGGGCTGAGTTGTGTTTCCCCAAAATGTGTATTATGGAGCCCCAACTCCCTGTACCTCAGAATGTGACTGCATTTGGAGATGAGGCACATGCAGACATTATTAAGATGAAATGAGGCTAGGGAGGGCTATCAGAGCAGTGTCTCTGTTCTCATGAGAAGAGATCGGGACTATCTACACAGAGGACACACTGTGTGAGGGCACACCAGGAAAGTAGCCATCTGTATGTCAGAGGAAACCTCAGAGAAGCCAACTCTGGCGATAGCCTGTCAACACAATAGAAATATTAACTTATCAAGCCATGCTGTCTGTGGTATTTTGTTATGGGATCCCTAGAAAATAATTACATTGTGGTTTATCTTACTGAACCATATACTGTCTTCAAAAAATAAGAAGAAGTGTCCTTATCTTTTCCCTTGTGTCCAGTTACCGAGACTTTACTATGAAGACCAGCTGTCTTGACAGGAATATGGCAAGTAATACCACTTATTGTTATATATTTTTACATATTCCCATACACAAGGGAAAGAAAGAAAATTATTTTAATACCATGTTAGCTCTTTGCTAGGCAACTACACATTATTTGGCTCTTGTTAATCTATTTTCTTATTCCAAAATATTGTAAGGTTGATGTTAGTCATTTTCTGAAAACAAGATAAGAGAGGTTCACCTGAGTTCTAATGTGCTAAGGTAACATCTTACAGTTTCATCTAAGAAAAAAATATTTTTTCTCAATTAAAAAGTAAATGGTAGTTGTCTCTTGGTTTATTAGTTTGCTAGGACTGCCATACAAAATGTCACAGCTAGGTGGATGAAACTACAGATACTATTTCTTGTAGTTCTATAAAGGTGGAATCACAGATGAATGCATTGAGTGAGCAATTGCTTGGTTTGTCAGAAACCACTCTGCACTCAGAGACTGCGGCCATCTTTCCCGTGCCTATGGTCTTCCTTCTTTGTGAATCTGTTTTGGAATTTCTCCATTTTATAGTGATATCAGGTCATGTTGCACTAGGACCCGCCTCATGACTTCATTTTAACTTGATTCCCTCTTCCAAGGCCCATCTCCAAATGTAGTCACATTCTGAGAAACTGAGACTTAGTGCCCCCATTCATGGATCTGATGAGAGCGCAGAGCAGTTCAGTGTCCGAAACTTCACTGTATGAAGAGATGGTATTTATTAGGACCATAGAAGTAGAGAGCTTGATTACATGTGCGAACATTAGATGTATGTACTAGTGTTCTGTTTTTTCATTGAAAACTATTCTTATTTTATAATATAAATATTCCCAACTTTATGAATATCATTATAAAATCCTATTTGTTTGCAAGAGAGTATTCAGAAGTAAGAATGTTGTAGTCCTCTCAAATACATTTCTGGCCAAGGAATAATGATAAATGATTTTCTGACCAGGGCTAGCACAAGGGAAAGGATATTTTATTTGGATATCTCCATATGTTAAAGATATCAAGAAGAGAGTCTGGTTTTTGTTTTTTCTTAGGAATTTTGTTTTCGTTTCTGTTTTGGCCCCAGGACAATGTGAGGAACTCAGAAGAAAAATGGGTTTCTTCTCAACCCAAAATAGCATTTAACCTGCTTTGAAATCCACTGCCAGGTCTGTAGCCCTTACATAACAGGAGGAGTCTCTCTCAAGAGTTTCAGGATTATATGGTCTTGCTTTCCTACCAGTTTTTTGCTTTTTCTGCCACAGTTGTGATTTATCCTCAGAATTCATTGAAGCCTTTTTCCCCTTTAAGATACAAGGGAAAGAAAAAAATTTGATGGTAAAATTTTTTTTAAAAATTGAAACAAAGCTTATGTATATAGATCATGTGTGGTAGGGAGTGCAGAGGAATAGGGAAAAATGACAATCAAGATATACCATGTACAGAGACAAATTGACAATGTTGAATGTGACCATAACATGCATCTAAAATGTAATGAACTCAATAAATGGAAAAAACTGAAAAGATAATGTTATGTTGTAACTAGTTCCTTTCTACCATTATGTAAAGTTGCTGTTCTTCCTGTAAATTCTCTTTGGATCTAAGCCAGTGATGGCCAACCTTTTAGAGCTTTCAATGATACAAATAGCCCCTTGTGGCACAAGTGCCATAGGTTCGCTATCACTGCTATTAATAGAAATGACTCCCATTATGCATATAATAAAACCCCAGATTCTTTCTTCTTTTAAAAGAGTCTGCCATAGTCTGGCTCCAACTTTATCTTTGGCTTTATCTAGCACTGTTCTCTTTGCTTACAGGGGTTCAGATTTAGTTCCAGCTGGCTGTAAACCCACAACTCTTAGTAACACTACATATTTTTATATGTCAGTGGCCTCACACCCTGTAGATGTCAAGAGACTCATACTATTCTTATCTCCAACCTAAAACCAGCTCTTGCAGAAGTCAGATATAATAAAGTATACTATCCATACAATAATGCATGAAAAATAGATGCAAAGTTAATTACTTTTTACAAAATTGATATATCTACATAACCAAAACTCAGACCAATAAAATAAAATAAAATTTTATGTGTGTCTTGTAGCCCCCTTAGAGTCCCTTGCTCCTCTTCTCCTTTCAAAGGTAACCACTGTCCTGACTACATACATGTTTATCTCTTCTTGAAATTTTTAAAAATTCTTCTTCTTCTTCTTCTTTTTTTTTTTTTTTTTTTTTTTTGAGAAAGTCTCACTTTTGTAGTTCAGGATAGACCTGAGCTCAGTATGTAGCCCGTGCTAACTTGAACTCACATCAGTATTCCTACCTCTGTCTCCTGAGTGCTGAGATTACAGGCATGAGCCACTACACCCGACATCGTGATATGTGGTTCCAGGGACTGAACTCAGGACTTTGCACTTAACCAGCAGACACTGGAACCACTGAGCTAAATCCCCGGCCCCATCTCTTCTTGAATTTTATATGAGTACAATGCATACTTTTGTACCCACCTTATCTTGCTCAATGTTAAACTGCTAGATCTATCTATGTTGAAGATAGTTCAGATCATTCTTAGTGCTGTATATGCTACTTATCTTTTCCTCTGGATGGGCATTTGGGTTATTTGCAGTTTGAAAGTAATAAAAATGCTACAGTAAATATTCATGTGTATGTTGCAGTGAAGACCCCCCTCAAAAAAAAGCACTATAGATAGCTACAAATATGGACCTGAATATGGATATAGGTATAGAGATATAGGGGTATGGTATAGAACTATAGAGACAGAAGTATAGAGAGATGTAGATGTAGGGATAGGGACAGAACTTGAGGTAAACATGAAGATCCAGTCCTGTGCATCCAGCTTCCATCACTACAGTCATTATAGGAGTACTGTTACCTTCTCTGCATCAACACTTGATAGTGTCTGTATCATCTGTGTCATCCTCATGAGTATGTAGCAATACTGGCTACTTTATAAACAAAAAGATACATGTCAACTGAAAGGAAAAACAGAAAATTCAAATAAAGCAAACACACTGCATTCAGCAAAGTGAAACATGGGATACATATTAAAAACTACCTGAAATTCACCACCTGGAGGTGACAGTTACATCTTGCATAGTATTTTATTAGGCTTTTATGTGTTTGTACTGTCTAATATGTAAAGTAAGATGTTATCACCATTATGTTACTTAATTTACAGAATTCAGTAGAAAACTTTCAACACAAATAAATATACTTCTCTGATATACACATTATTTTCTAAATAATATTTATCAGAAGCCTTTATAACCATGTTAAAATTTAACAGCCTTTGAAATGTACCTTTTCTTAAATTCTTAACTTTTTTAAAAGGGATTCTAAAGTGCAGTGGCTGTGTCAAAGACTATTCATTTTGTCAAGTCTTTCAAGAATGTTGTTAAACATATTATACCTCCAGCCATCATCACCTTCCAGCATTTTCTCCAAATATGGGTGGGAGGATTCTCACGCAGTTCATTGTGACATTTTTCTGTAGGCTTTGTTGTTGATTAAGTAATAACTCCAGGTCAGTTCATCCTAGTCATCCTCGATGGGGGGTCCCTATGAGAACCTTGGCCCACTGTATCCAATAATCCATCAACTCGAGCCCTCAGCTCTCATTTGACTTCTCATTGGCAGTGTTATTGTCCACTCCAGGATTCATTAATTAGCTTTTCCTGCCCTTCTGACTGTCACACTGTGACCATATGAACCTGGCCCAAGATATGTTCACCTGTAGAAACTAAGCAAATTTCCCACCATCAGTCCAAATACCACTGAATTTTCTTAGGCTAATGCACACTCTGTCTTCACAGCAGTGAGAGAATGTTTGAGAATTATGCTTCCACTCTTACCTATGAGAACTATGGAAAATTTTATTCTTCCTAGATCCTATATTTCAGAGATAAAATTGTTGTATCCTTATTCTTTTTCTTCATTTATTGGAATTTCTGTTTTTAATAGCATCTGATTCATGAAAATGGTATCTGTAAATATACAGGACAGCATACTACCCATTTTATAAATCTCTGACACAATCCCCCATAATTCTGCATTATTTTTCCAGAGTTCTTAGGTCCGTCAAGCATCCTGCTTCCTGAACACATGGCAGGAGTGGCAGAGAGGAGACACGAGGACCCATCTTAGTGCACAGGTGTGCCTGCCCTGTCAGATCTCCTTTCTCTTGCAGCATCTCTTCAGTCAGATCTCACTGAGAATGAGATGACGTGAGCTGGGCGGAGGCAGACCATATCTGACCTCCGTGGAGAGCCTGGCGCTCTCTGAACAACGGAAAACCTGCCCTGCCACGGCAAAAGCACCAAGAGCTCCATCTTTCAAAGTATGTGTCAGTGAAAAGTTAGTGCCCAGTGATCCTGACATGAGCAAAACAAGTTATTGGTCAAAATAACCAGGCTGATTTTCCTTAGACCTTCTAATAAGCATTTAGAATTTTCAACCAGTAAGGATATAATGTAGGATGTTTCCCAGCTTGTTTCCATAGAACAACTAAGGACATGTAAAACCTACTCTTTATTGAGGCATGATGGGTAAAGCTCAAGGCTGGAGATATTTTACGGGACCTTGAGTACTCTGCCGCAAATTTGATTCTTCACTCATCGGCCCCTATGGTATGAGCAGCACCCTAAAAGAAGGACAGGCAAATCCAAACGGGATGCCCTGAAATAAATGGGACATTGTGCATTTATGCTGGGATATAGGCCACACTCACTTACAGGATGCCGTGTAGTGATGGGCGCCTCTTCTTCAGTGTCTGTTGAAATGGTGAAGACAAGCTTATATTCTCCCCTAATTCGCAAGTGCCTATGGGACCTGTGCCTCTTTTTGTAGAGAATTCATTAGAAAATTATATGATGTGTGAAGAAAATTCTGATTTGGATACTCAAGGGACCAAGAGAAATAATCTCCCTAAAATGAATAAAATCCTTGCATAAGAGGAACCCCTAGCATGATGGTAGGTGATGTTACTGGATAGGATTACAAATTAAAATGATACCTTAAATCTGATTCCTACCTCTGTAGGAAACCATAGTATTATATAGATGTGCAATTCTAGCCACAATCCTGATATCCAAAGGTCAAAAAGAATCACTACTAATCATGTATTTATTCATATGTAAACCACACATTAATATTGTGTTAAACTTCCTAAATCAGACTTGTTTGATAGTACAATAAAGAGTAAAGTCACAAAATGTGAAACCCAAAGACTTGTGTAAAAAAAGGCTCTACTCTTGCTTATAAATTGTAGTATTTTTAAAAGAAAATTCACATAATGTAGAAAGTAATGTTTGAGAAAAATTGGAACTGAATTCTCAGTACACACTATGGTTGAGCTTTGAGTATAAGTCTAGAAAGAAATAAAATAATTCAGGGAATTTTCCTTTTGTTTCTCTAGGTATTTCCATGTTAAAATATAAGTACAAGGCAGGCCATAGTTGTAGGTGTGCCCTTCAGACTTCAAAACACCACCATCCTGCTATTCCCGCCGGCTTTTGTATATTCATTGTAGACCCTGCCTTTGTGCAGCCACCACCATGGCTGAAAATTCACTAGATCTTTCTTATTTGCACTGGATTTTTCTTTTGTTTGATCCTGCACAATGTGCTGCTTCTATATCAGAAAGTCTCAAAGCTTTGATTTGGTTTCAGCTGGAATTAAGGGGACCGAAAGCCAACTCTGATCCTAGATTCACAAAATCACAAGTGTTTTCCTGCCAGCCAATCTGCGGTTGATCTTAGGACAATGGACAACAACTGCCTCTGCAGCCTGCTCTATCTTTCCTCCTATCCGACATTTTAAAAATATAATAGGGAGAAGATTCTGTCCCAGACTATCGCACATCTCCCAGTACGCAGCAGCGCCACCAAACAAAGCCAGTGGACGAAGTCTTTCCCACTTCTTTCATTCCGTCGATTCTACGCGAAGTAGGACTTATGTAGCCAGATAACTACTCTGCCGCACCACTGTCGTTCTGCTGTGGGGTTTGTCTTTTCTAAAAAGAAAGAAGCAGTCACGGGAGTACGTGAGTTAGTTGGACGTAATTACAACGTAAATGATTATTCTTCGTAGTCTGAGCACAATGCTATCTGTCGCATACATTATCTTATTTAATCACCACAACGTCTTTGTTCTCATTTTTCAGCCACGTAAAAATCACAGCTCAGAAAAGAGAAGTAATCGTCCATGGAGAGGGCAAATCAGCAGTTAGGATTAAGTTGGAAGGAATCTGACGCTCAGCCTCTTTCCACTCCAGCATGCTGCCTCCTAGCTAGCCAAGAAAAAAAACATAACCTCATTAGTCTCCTACCCCATTGAGAATCTCCTGTTCTCTTGTCCTCCTTCCTTGTGCCGTCTGCTTCACTCAGCTCCAGTGGAACCTAAATTAAATGTCTTGCGGCTGCTGATGGCGGCAGCCCTAGGGTGGCACTAACCACACTTCCAGAGGATAAGTAGGAAGAATGACCGAGCCCGGAGAGAGAGACATTAAACTTTTAGATGCAGACCAACTGGAATGAGTCTGTGTTTGCTGTTAACGGTATGAGTTTAAATGAATCATAGACAAATCAGTGGAACTTTTCTAAAACATGGGAAGCAAATACTACCTTTTTAATTTTTCAAAGTAAAAGACTTTTCAGTCCATGTTAAATGAGACCATAATCAGTTGAGGCTATTAAAATTTTCAAGCTCTTTGAGACAAAAATAATAAAATGTGTCAAAATATGCCTCAGGAGTATTGAATGTAAATGGTATATCATTAGCTTTGTTGGCTGTTGGAAGTGGCATAATAAACAAGCAATATAGTGTAGGTATGGGTATTTGTTTATTTTTTTATTCTGAAAGAATTTTCAAGCTGAAATTACACAAGTGAGTAATGCACCCACTATGCTGAGATTGTAAGTCCCAGGCCCACTGTGCGCAGATAAAGTGAGAGACATTTTGATAGGAGAATGTGGGTGCGACTTGAATGGAAGATATTTTTTGTTGAAAACGTACAGCAACATCTGAATGCTAAATAAAAGACTTTTCAGTTTCATTTCTCCTTAGAGAACATTTTTTTAGTTGTTGTTTTGTTTAGGAGAAAATTGCAGTTTAAGATTTACAAACCACTTAATTTGCAAACACTATTACTATGGTTTCTGCCTCTGAAAATGTTTAAAGCTGCAGGCAATGAAAAGACGTGGTATTAGAGTTTTCCCTTAAAAAGAAAGCTCTCATTGTATTGTAAAAAATGGGCAGTATAACAATATGGTATTATTTATAGAGTTATGCTTACCAGTAGCATTGTAATATGCCTTGCTGAGTTTTGTGATATTAGAAAGCAAAATTCTTAAGAAGGCATATTCTAAGTCACTGTTTAAATGCCACAAAGTTCAAGTAATTATCTTCATCTTAATAATATTCACTGTTGGTAGTTGTTTGTCTACAAAACTTATTCCTTATCACAAGACAAATTATGGGCTATCACCTCTTCCAAGTAAAGTAAGATTACAATTTTCCCTATCAAAGTAGAAATTATGGGGGTAATAATTTTAAAAGTCTACGTCCTATTTATTTTAGTCTTTGAATATTTTTCCTAATTATGTTATATAATTTTAAATATGTATGATGAGCTGTTTTCTTCCAATTCTCCTATCAGTTATCTTTACATTAGTTTCTCAGGACTTCCACAATGTAGTATCACAAATAAGGGAATTCATTTTCTCACAGTTCTAGTAACCAGAAGTTCAAAATCAAGGTGTTTACAGAAACAGTCTTCCTCCAGAGAATGCAGGATTAGAGTTCTCTTCCGTCCTTTCTGTGGTCCCCTAAATTGCCTCTCTTGTAATGATGTTTGTTTGGTCTTTGTTTCCATCTCCTCTATGTCTCAGATATCTTTTGTCTTATTAGGACACCAGTAATTGTATTAAGGGTCAACTCTGAATTTACAGTGTTCTGTTTTGAGATCCTTAACTGTTATCTACAAAGACTTCATTTCCAAATAAGGTCCTATTCACTAGTACTGGGATATATGAGTCAATGCTCTCCTGAGATACTAAATCAATAGATTATTTACACATGTCGTACAGAGAGCACTGGTGTAGGTTTGGGTCCACGTAGGACCTACTGGTGTAGGTTTGGCACCTGAAAACTAGGAGTGCTGAGGCCCAAGGGAGGAAACCGTGGATGTTTCAGGTTAAACACATGTGAATTTTCCTTTCCTCTCCTTTCCTTTTGTATTCAATTCCTCCATGGACTGAAGATACCCACCCACTCTGACGACACTGCCCATCTTTACCTTGTGTACTGATTTCAGTACTACTAACTCCAGAAATACTACCCAGATATAACCACAAATAAAGTTTTATCAGCTGTCTGGCCTTTTCTAAATCTGTCCACTTTTAATACGCGAAATTAACCATTACACTGAGGGTTAGAATTCAGATATAGGTTTTGGAAGGACACGAGTCAATCCAGAATGAGGGGTTGAAAATTATTTTGGGAGTTGGGCAAAATTACACAAGAAGCCTTGTTCTTCCACTTGCATTGGGAAAGTATCATGCCCATAATCCTTCATTGCAAACATAGACCCCCCCCTTTATGAAATAATGACATTTGATAACCACATCAGCTTGTTTGAGATCCTGTTTGAGGTATACATGATGTGCCATCTTAGTCAGTTTCCTAATCACTGGAAAAAAAAAAAAAAAACACAATTTAAAAAAGAGTTTTATGCTGGCTTATATTTGAAAATTCTCAGTCCTTCCATGGTTGGTGGTATCCTGGAAAGGTCTGGGCACAGGAAAATTGCTCTCCTCATGGTGAAAAGGAAGCAGAGAATAAAGGGGGGGAGCCTAGGAAAGAGAACTCTCTTTCAGCCATGCCTTCAGTGTCTTTTCTAGTCCAATTAGTCCCGACCTCATGAAACCAAGCCAGCTACAGCATCCCATAACCCAGTTGCCCTCCAAACACATGCGGCTTTGGGTGTCATTTTTTTTCATCTAAACTCTAATGTGTGCCTCCCAGGGTAAGATGTGTAAAGTCTACTGTCTTGCTTATAAACAGTGGTTGCTGTTATAGATACTTTTTTTTCTAGTTGATAATTCCACTGACTTCTTGTGGCATGGAGTTCATCCTTTCTCTCATAGGGAAGTTGTTAAAAAGGAATAAATTATATACATATCATATCTGTATTAAAAATAAGAAATATCATGCTTAATTTCATTCTTTCCCTCTCCTGTTGTGGTATTAAATAGGGAAAATGTGCATAATATCCTTTGCATTTGTATTTATTGCTAGTTCCTGTTACGAGCAATGCCTTAAAACCCCTAGGTTTGTGAGGATTGTGATAGGATACTTTTTTTTTTTTTTTCCAAGACAGGGTCTCACTATGTAACCCAGGCTTCTGTTCAACTCATGATACTACTGCCTCAGCCTCTCCAGGACTATAATTATAGACACATTCCTTTTTGAAAACTCACCATCTTTTTAAGTTTACAATCACTAAATGCACAAATATAATTTTGAGTCTTTCTAAATAACCCATATGTATTCCAAAAATGAATACCCTCCCCAAACTATAATTTTCTCCTCTAACAGTGGTCCCTCCCAACTTGGCCTGAATCCTATTTATTTAGTGATATTGCTTATTTTAGTTTTTTGTTTGTGTGTTTGTTTTGTTTTGTATTGTTTTGTTCTTAAGACAACGTCTCAATTTATAGTTCAGGCTCATCTTGAACTCAGGCTTGAACGCAGCAATCCTCCTGCCTCTGCCTCCAGAGTTCTGGGATTACAGGCGTGAGCCACCATGCCCAGCACTGTGGTATGTGGTACTGGTTGCTGCTGGATGTGAGTCCTCACACCCAGCGTTGTTTTATGTGGTTATCAAGGATTGAACCTGAGCCCTTGCGCTTCCAAGGTAGATGCCAGAACCACTGAGCTCAATCCCCAGCCCTATTTCCCTATTTAGTAATATAGCTTCTTGAGATATTCCCTGAACTTTACCAGCATGAAAGCTCAGATCTCCAATGTTCCTTTTTGCATCATAGAGATATTTCCTACTGCATTTTCAGTTGGCTTTGAAAAGGTTTTGAAATTGGATTTTCTCCAGAAAACCTTTATGCACACAGATTTACTGAAATGTTAGTTATTCTAAAATTATTCTTCTAGTAACTATACTTTTTTCTTCTGTAATGGTCATTCTCTCTGATGATGATTTCTTTTCTGGTGTTAATCAGTGTCATGTTTAAGTTTATTCTTTGCTATATTAAAGTATGAACGTAAACACATCAGCATTGTCAGTCTTGTCTGAAGTGATTGTAGATGAGCTCTTCTGAATCAGAGATAAAGATTCTACCTTCTGTCTTCGGAGCAGAGTCCAAGAACCTGGCATGCTCAGACAAAGGAGAAAGGGGAGGCATTTGCTTGCAGGCACTTTGGTTAAAATTATTCTCCCTTACTTTTCATATCCATATTGTAATTTGCATTTTAATTTTAATGTCTTTAGAACCATGGGAGCATATTTAGGTAAATGTGCTAATTAGATCTTTGTAAACAACCATATGTTATTTTAGTTTATGAAATTTAAAGAGCAGTTAGAAACACATATATTTTACTACTTGTAGGTGAGGGTGGGGATGGATTCAATCTGCAAAACCGAAGTGAATCTGAGGGGAAAAAAAAAAAAAAACTAAATTAAAGACGTGCTTAATGATCTTGTGAGAAAAACTAAAAGTAACTTGAAAGATTTCTTCAGGAAAGCAGAGGGCCACGTAGTGCCGCACGTGGAGGCTTGCCATAATTCGATGAGAGTGTTTGAAAATTACATCTCAGACTGCTTTCAACTGGTGTACCTACCTTAGAAGAACTTTCAAAAGAAGTCTGTGGCATGTCTGTTTTTAATGAGCGCTTGTCGTCCTTTCTCTGGTGACTTATCCATTTTTATCAGTTTTGCAGTGAAGAGCAGAGTGATGAATGAGAAAGGTAACTGGAGGTGACATCTTATAGCGTGATCTGTTATCTGTAAGATTTAGGGGAAAAGCTCTCCAAAAAACATAATTAAGCAAACAAATGTTTTCAGAAATATAATAAAGATTCTTTATGGATTTAGTTCAGGAACATCCCTTTCTGTAATACCATACACAGAGGGAATGTTCTGCCGACCCTCCAAGCAACACTTGTATTTTGATTTTCCCTGGTTTTAGTCTCCCCACAGAGAAACAAACCAATAAGGATCAAATATAAAATAAGGAAAGAATTCTATATTTTTCTTAGAAGTTCCTTCCTTAATAATACAACTGAAAAATAAATTGAAGTAGATTAAAAGTGCTCGCAGAGAAAATGTACAGTGTTTTCCACATACACGGTCAGGTAGTAAATTATTTCATCACTAGTCATAATAAACATGTATTATTAAATATCTGAGATGTCATCCCCTTGACTTTGTTTTTGAGTCTTTATTCTTTGACTAAGTCTAAGAGACCAGTAAAAATTTTGAGTCCTAAATTCTTCCTCTGGCTCAACAGGGGTTCCATTACTTCAACATATGCTCTCAAGTCTTTCTGTATTATTTTTCTAGATTTGCACTAGCTGCTTTCAGAAGTCTTTAATTTCAAGGCCTAGATTATTGTTTGTCAATGCAGAACTTAATAGAAATGAACCCTGAATCTAAAATTGCACAAGGAAGAGTAAAGCATGCTTTCTGAGCTGTGCTGATGAAAATCGGTGAGCTTGCACTGTCCTGCTTTCCTTTAAAAGTTCCACTTGGAATGGACCCTAAATATGATCCTTTCCTCTCTGTCCAAAGCTGTGATCTCTAACTGGTATCTCTACTTGAATCTCCAGTTCATTTGCTTTATATGATTACCACCTAAGTCTCGATGGATGGTATGGATATTGTTTCAGAACTACAGACATAAGGAAAAGAAAAGGTGAGGGCAAGTCCACAGGAGTGTGTGCTACCTTTCTGTAAGGAAACAGCATGTGTGGGGTACGGAGAGAAGACTTTGATATCAAGGCCCTAGTCATCCTGCTTTTATTCCAATGTAATTGTTTTAAACTCTGACATCTCTTTTGAATGTTTGTGCTGTGACTCCGGTATTTCTAAAGAGCTATAGCAGTAAGAATATCTTCTATTTCCCATGAGGCAGTGGTTTGTTTGTTTTGCAGTGTTAGGGTTGGAATCATGGGCCTCTCACACTCCAGGAAAGTACTCTACGACTGAGCTACTTCCCCAGCCCAGTGATGGTAGTGTCAATCAAGGAGGTCAGAACGTACGAGGAGAGAGAGGCATTTAAAATTCTCTCCACCGATGTGTGTGGAAACGGACACTACATCAGCCGTTTTGGGGATGGGGAGGCATTGGGGGATGATCCAGGCCAGTAGGTACAGTGCATATTGGGAGTTGATTTGAGAGGTTTAAACAGTGACTATTTACCAATTGTACACGATCATAACAGTATAACTACAGTAGCTAAAGATCAGCCATAGACAATGCAGATCTAAGGGGACATCTCAAGAAGCCACTGTAAGTCATTCTGATATCTCTCTCTATCCCCCTCCCTCATTTCTGTTTCTCACTATGTAATGTAATATGTGCTCCAAAATTAATAACAAATGTTACATATAATAATAAATGATATCTACAAAATTCATAGCACCAAACATTGGAAACCTTCTTGTACCCTTGGCTGTGCTTTTATGTTTCCTCCAAACCATGTGGAACTTCAGGTGCCTTGGTAGGATTTGGGGGGTGATTGGACCATGAAGCTTTCACCATGGTGGATGGGATTATGCCATTATCTGTGGAATGAATTCAGTCCCTTTTGCCTCTTTGACCTCTGCGCACTGCCTTCTGAGAAGGCAATGAGAAAGTCCTTGCCAGAAGCTACCACGTTGATCACAGCCTTCAGAGCACAACAGCCTTGATCACACCTTCTCACAGCCTTCAGAACAGTGACAGAATATATTTCTGATCATTATAAATTCTCAGATTCAAGTCATCTGGTATAGGAGAACACAGTGGACTGAAACCCCATTGGTGGTTTTTTTTTTAATAGAATGAGTATACTCACAAGGATATAAAAATAGATACCACCCCATAGCAGCACTATTAGAATATTGTATTCTTTGGAATTGCTATGCAGTCCATTTCTGGGCCACTTAAGAACATTAGTTTTAGGTTTTGGCATTCCTGTCTCACAAGGGTAAAGGGCAAGTTACCTGTGTGAGATCAGAGACAAAAGATCGTATTTTTAACTCATCATTTGCTTCCGTTTCATTTAGTTTTTATAGCAATAAGTTGGATTTGGAAGCACATTATGGATCCTAGGGAATGATGAAGAAGTTTTCTTACATCTCTAAGCTGCTTAAAACTTCCTGATACAGCTCAGTGGTGCCTTCCCTCAGTACCTTAATGTATCACTTTTTGGTGAAATGGTGCGATTGGTCTCAGCAGGCCACCATTGTTCTCTGGGACAGAAACGTGCAAATATTAATCCCAGCAGCCTTACAGCTAGAACTTCCTGAACAGGATTTTGCATGCCAGACAGCGTTGGGGCCAAGAGAAATTACACTTTTTTCTCCAGAGAGAATCATTTTAGAACTCTTTGAGGAGCACATCTTCTCTTGTTCACCTTTTCCTGACATGTAGCTGGGGTCTAATAAAGGCTTTCTGAATTGTTAGAATGTGCTTCATGAAAATTATCACCTGATGATCTCAGAAAGAAACTGTCTTCTCACCAGTTATTGGTCTTTCTTGAGGCTTAGTGTTTATGGCTCCTTATGGAGCACATTAAGGCAAATCAATACATGCACACCATGTGTGATAATGCACAGAGCATGTCCACCCCTTCAGCCTTAGTCACTGTTGTGTGTTGGGGATGCTACATTTTTCTAGTCATTTGGAAATATGTCATAGGTTGTTTTAAGTGGTAGTTATCTTACTGTGCTATTAAAAAATCTAAAACCAGTTCTTCCCCTCTCTCTGTGTTTAGGCGGACAGTGATGAATTTTGTTCCAGCCCTCTCTCCCTCATGCATTTCTCAGCCTGTAGAGACCACTGTTCCAGACCATTGTTAGCTTTCTGTTTCTGCAGATGATAGAGAACAGGCAATCCTTGTCTTCCTGTGTCTGGCTTACTTTGCTTAACATAACAACTGCTTTCCTCCATGCTTTGAAAATGATGAGATTTTTATTCTTTTTCATGGCTGAACAACATTTCATTATATTTCACACATGTATCCCATTTTTTTCCATTCATCCACTGATGGGCAGCTAAATTGACTTCATGTTTTAGCTGTTGAGTAGGGCTGCAGCATGCCTATCAGTGCAAGTATCTTTTTTGGTACAAAGGTATCATCTCTTTTGGTTGTCCATCTAACAGTGTAATGACTAAAGCATATGATAGTTCTATTTTAACATTTTTAAGGAGACATTTTACTATTTTCCTTAAGTGCTGTGCAAATTTACATTCCCATGAACAATGAGACATTTTTTTCTTGTATTTGCTTTCTACATTGTAGACCCTAGATTTGGGATGAAGGTAGGATATTAAGAGAGATCCTCTGAAAAGGGAAAAATAAGTTCTTGTAGAGAAACAAAGTGTTTAAAAATTCTAGAAATTACAGGTTATTAGAAACTAAAATTATAAATATAATGTAAGTTAGTGGAGAAAGGCACATACTTGGAATGAAGTATTGTCATCTATCCATTGCTTTAATACATAAACTGCTAAAAATATATATCAAAGCAATGTAAGAGAGGATTACAGTGATGAATTTTTATGAGATTAAGCAACAGCTAATTTCCTTATGCATTTAAGATTAATAAACTGCTAATTAGAATATGCAAATAAGGATTTCTGAAGCCTAAAATAATATTTCCTAGCACCTTCCCCATAAATTTCATTCATTAACTATTTTGCTATATAATTGGGGAATAACAGATTGATGAGCCAATCTAATTATGTGAAATTTACATGTGCATGGTATTTTATAATGAAGGACATGAACTAATATTAAAGTAGGAGAGAACATTCATTATAGTTATTAGTTGCAAGATTTAAGTAAGTTGAAAAGTACTTTGTGCCATACACAGTATAAGCCACAGGAGTACTCTTACCACACATCTGGTGCATGGTTATAGGGTGAGATTGAACCCATCAGCACTTACAGCAATTTCTGGGGCTCTTCCATATCTTTCCCCACACATCAGATCCATATTTCTAGAATATTGCTGAACATTCAGAGACAGAGATAAGGGTTAATGGTCTCATTATGCAAAGCAGGGAGCAGTACAGTGCTCATAATTCTCACATCATCATTTCTACATTTTAGAGACAAAGATGCCCATCTCATGAAAAACACCACACAAAAGCATATTAGAATTACTTCTGTAGCCTAGTTAAAGTGTGTCTTGTCGAGATTTTTTTCTTAATAGAGCAACCTCATGCCTTGGAACACAAAAAGCAGCTTTAAACTATCACAGTTTAAAAAAACTTCTCCAAGGTACACACACACACACACACACACACACACACACTACAATATATTATTTTCTGCTTTATCAACACCCCAAAGTGATAGTTAGAAATCTATTGAAAATTGGACACATATGTATAAATATCACATTGTCTTTCCAGTGTGAGAAACTGAAAGGGTAAATAAGGACCAAAACGTATAATAGAAAATATGAAATGGGAAGAAACCTTCAAAGGAAAAGGAAATTGTGAAAGGGGGAGAACAAAAAGAAAAATAAATCTATAAAAAAAGGGAAATAGAAACAAAAAGAAATAGAAACATTTATAAATGGTGAGGGTTAAAGAAAAGAATGGGAATTAGGAGAAAAAAAAGATCAAGGTATATGATGTACAGGTGCAAACTCCTTTTGATGAATGTGATCATTATGTATATTTAAATTGTACTTATAAAGTTAGGTAATGAAAGAACCCTATTGAAAATTAATTCACCTAAATTGCCAGAATATCAAAAGCATTTTGGACTTTTTCCTTCATTCAATATGTAACATTTATGTATTCAGGTAATATACATCGGCCTTATGTACTTTGCCACTATTCTATGCATGTGCCTAACATTCGCCTGAAGAAAAAAAAATAACCTACTTATCCTAGTTGAAGCTGGCAAAAGCATGAAGTTTGAAGACCTGTAGACTCGATTTATAGTGAGGTGAGAAAAGGGAAACCATTCATTCACATGATACACTAGTTTTGCACTATTTCTGCTGGAGTTTCCACCCCACCAGTGGATATAAATAAAACCCAACCAAGAGCGCCAAAGAAAACTTTATATGATCACTTTTAGCACACAATAAAAATACGATATCATCAAACCTAACATATTAGGCTACTTGTATCTCATTTTCCTTACTCTAATAAATATTTTATTAAATTTATTTTTTCTCTTCATGTTCAAAGATACTAGTATCAACAATAACCTTATCCATTTTATATGTATTTTTTCAGTTTTCTCAGGGCATTTTGAACAGACAAATAAAAACTTGCGAAACATAAAAGATGCTAACAGAAAATGCATTAATTTTACAAAGAATCTCACTGTGTAGACATTAAAATTTTTTTAATATTAAGTTAGCAAAACAGCCCTGGAGAGTCCATTATATTCTCTTTTCACTGTGGACAGAAGTGCAAATGTAGCTGATGTCTGTTTCTTTGTCTTCATTATTCCCAAAGTCCATGGCATAGGAGCCAGAATGGCATGGATCCAAATCCAATGAGAAAGGTGGGTGAGGGCACAATGTGACCTTTTTGGGACAGGATCTAGCTTTGTAGTTCAGATTGGCTCTGAATTCACTACGTAGCCCAGGCCAGCCTTGAACTCACAGCAGTCGTCCTGCCTCTGCCTCCCAAGTGCTGGGATTACAAGCGTGAATCAACACACCCAGAACTATGACATTGCTTTTTAACTGGATGGCACTGGTGGCAGTATTCATCATGTTTTTATCACGCTTCATAAAGATAGTAATGAAAGTCCTCTTTCTCATTGGATTTGGAGCCATGCCATTCTGGCTCCTGCCCAAAGTCAAAATGACCAGGAAATGTAAACATCTTGAATCAGTTCAGGACATGTAGGTACCCCCTGAAATGCAACTAAAGATACCTTTGTACTTCCAGAACTGCTTCAGACAGTGGTAAAAAAAAAAATAATAATGATTGGGTAAAAGCATTCCAAGTGAGTGGAAGTATTTTGAGGGGAATTAATGGCAATGTTTTCTTTTTTTTAACTGCAATACATTTTTTAGAAAATTGAACATTCACTCTATTTTTATTGTATTTTTATTTTTATTTTATTTATGTCACTATGGTAAGGCTTAACTTGTAAATTAGAAATTAATAACATTTTAGACTAAAATTAATTACAATAATTCACTGCACTATATCAAAATTTCCAGCATCATTATTCTTGCACTTTGAGTCCGCTGTTAAGTAAAATAAAGGCCCCTTAATCCCAAGCATTCTAGTACTCATACAGTGGACTTGAAACTAAGATGGTCACCAAGTTGCCATCTGGCTGGTGTCATGCACAGCCTGGATACATTACATGACTCATGCCCCAAACAGGATGAAGCAGGATGACACAGATTTCATCATGCTATCAAGCAGCTTTCAGTTTAAAACTTGTAAATTATTTCCTGGATTTTCTATTTAGTATTTTTGGACCACTAACCACATTTCATAAAGCAAATCAGCTCCACATTTTAAAGGCACAAGAGAATTGAAAGCATCACCCTTTATCCTGTGGTACTTTCTCTAGCAATGGGTGATAAAGAAGAGATCATAAAGATTCGAAATCCCAGAGAAAAACTACTTTCATTTGAGCTGTTACTATATTCTTTTATTCTGAGAAAAGTTGTAATGTGATCATCCTATTTTAACAACCATCACTTCAGAGAGGACGTGACAGATACAATTTTTCAACAAATTGGGCTATTTCCTGAAACACTAACCAAATTTGCCATTTGAGAATAAAATGTCACAAGAGTTGCTGTCAGCTCCTAATGTGCCCTTATCAGCACGTGTGTCCGAGCATGGGCAGGTCCAGCACTCCTGTTCACTTCCAGCTGGTCAGGATGCTTTCTCTCCACATATTTTAAACATGTTACACACAAGTTTCTTCTCTTAAAACTATCAAACATAAATCTTACTTTGTGTCTTAACTTTAAGATCCCTGGAAAGCCCACCAGGCATTTTCAGGTTGTGAACAATGAAACAAATAATTAGAGAGAGTGAAGCACAAAATCTCCCAATTATGCATAAATAGTTAGAGAGAGTAAAGCACAAAATCCCCCAATTATGCATAAATGCACCAGATTTTGCGGGAGACCTGGGCTTGTCTGTCATTGATGGTCTCCAAAAATATCGCAGCATGGCCTTATATCCATCACACCAGAACGTTAAGTAAAGACAAAACCAAAGCAAAGATAAATGGAACAAAAAAATCCAGAAAAGAAAAAAAAACAGAAAATACAGCAAGATAAGAAGAGAGAATGGAAGGAAAGGAGGAAGGGAGAAGGGGAAACATTTAATGAATGGAATTACTAATGACCTTCTTTCGGGACTAAGTAGAGACACTAAGGCACTGTTGTTATTGCCATTGTCCTCAGCATAGTCAGCCTTGTCATTATTGCAATGATTTTCCTTCTACATTGTGTAGTCACCAGATACAAAGCTCTGGTTCTGAATTCTCTTCTCTATTTTTGAATCTCATGCCAGAGCGAGGTAGATTTGTTTGAAAGCATAAATAGGAGATTAAAGTTGGCTGTAAAAACAACAACAAAAAAAATTCCATGAGGCAAATTTAATTGAGTAGAAATTTGTTAGTATCTGTGGACATATGTGGATTCACCTGGTCATTTTTGGAGTAAACACATCCTCACATATCTGCCTACTTGTGAAGGCATAGTAATGATACTGGGCCATCTGTTATCTAAAATTATGCCTTTGATTACTTTAGCAATTTCTGTTAGAATGATGTTTAGTGGCCCTGAGACAGCACATGTTCCAGAATTACTGTAAATTATCACATATACTCAGTAATGTTGAAGTGTTAACTGAGGCATACTCTATTCTAAGTTTTAAGAAATTGATAATGTAAAAATTACCGATTAGTTAGTAGTCTATCTAATTAATTGGTCATGTGACTATGTTGCATGAGAATTTTCATGCTTGTTTTCAAGAAGAAATATAATTAACAGTAGATGTCAGCTATTTGAAATTATAAGCCAGTTGCTAGGTGTTGAGGTCAGTGGTTCCAGAGCTGGCCTCAAAAGCCCAAGGTCCCGAATTCAATCTTGATACCAAAAAAAAAAAAAAAAGAGGAAATTCTGGTAATAGAAATTATAAGTTAATTTATCACTAAACATTTCCATTGACAATAGATTCATTCATCTTTTTTGATTGTTTGTTTGTCATCAAAGATTCTGAATCTTGTGGATGAACGGGTCATAGCTTTTTAAAACCCAATCAGAACTATCAACTGAATGGAGAATATTTTTGAAATACAGTTTAGTTTATATTTGTGACATACAAAGGATCTGAAATATCATTTCTTCCCATCTTATTTCACATGTCATTGTCATTTCAAAAATCTATTTTCTCCTGCATAAAACCACAGTGTTTAAAACTATAAAAGCAAACACAGCAGTAAAGAAATTTTCCCCTGGGTGTGTTTGCTATAAGCTTTGGAACCAAACTGTTTGAATACCAAAAAATTAGCATTCCTGAACTAAAATGCAGAGACTTTTGGATTTTTTTTTTTGTTTTCTTTTTACTGCCAGCCTCAAGGAAACTGGTTTGAGGAAAACCCTTCACATTCTAGTACCTAGCTGAAAAATAGCTTGCACACTGCCTGGTAATGACTCTTGCTGCATTCTTATGATCCGATGTGTTTACAAGAAAAACAGAATGAACGTAATTTCTTTCAGAAATATAATTAAAAGTGAGAGAAAGAGAAGAGTGTGTTCCTTCTGTGACTTTATAAGTACTCTGTATTAATTAAAATATTATTTACATCCAAACAATGGTTACATTATTCTTTTCATTCATCTAACAATTAGTGTTTTACATATTTTTTCTGTACTAGACATATTCTTGGTCCATCAGAAAAAGCAGTGAGCAAAACATTAAAACTACAGCCTTATCAAGTTTATTTCACTAGGAAGAAAAAATATCAACATTTCTACACGTATATTAATTATATACCATGACAGATTGCAGTATTGTTACAGTAAAAATATAAAACCAGGGAGACAAATGGTGATTGGTAGCTTTTGAAGTTTGAAACTTGAACAAAATTGGGAAGTGATGAAAAAACATAATGTAAACTATCCAGTGCAAGGTTGCATCAGAGCCTGGAATTAGCACGTGCAAAGGCCATAATGTTAGATCATGGCCAGGAAAGAGCCATGTGGTCAAGGCTCAGTGAGCTAAAAGGAGAAGTTGAATAAGCAGGAGAGGTGGTACAGACATATTGGATCAATGGACAATTAAAAGGCTCTAGTGACTGAGAATACCACTGATGCATGTAAGTGCTCTGTGAAAAAAATACATGTCAGCTCACTGAAGCTACTCTACACAGACAAAGAAGGAGCTTGGGAGACTGTGGAGTATTCCTGGAAAAGACTGTGGTTCTGGATCTGAAGGAGAGTGTACAAGTGATGAGGCTGGGACAGTCTCTGGAATCAGAGCTAAGGGGCTAATTGTACGGTTTAGCTAGGAAATATGGATGAAATGATGAAATGAAGATAACTTCAGGGTGTTTCACTTGAATAAGGTGAGAACTGTCATGTACTATGATGTACAAGACTATATAGAAAAAGATGCTTTGAGAGAGATGTCAGGACTTAGACACAGTAAAACTGAGATTTAAAATAGATATCAAAGTGAGAAATTTGAGTAGACACTTGGATGCCTAGGTCTAAAGTTCAGAGAGGTCTACACTAAAGAGATATGTGAATGTGTTTGCAATGTAGAATTGCTGTTTGAATATGTGGGTCCAACTAAGACCACCAACAAAATAATGTAGACGGAGAAAAGGAGGTGTTTGAAGACAAGCCTCAGATTACCCAAGAGTTGTTAAAAACTTATGAAGACAAGAGAAAATATAACAGAAAATGAGCAAAGAAAAGCCAATGGAATGGGAAGAAAAGCGAGAGGGCTCAAGTTTTACCAGAGGAGAACTGATATTTCTGTTGGAGTTATGCAAGGAAAAGGTGAATGTATTGGATCTGTGAAACATCATTGGAGTGGTGAAGTTTTCCTTAATAGAGAAGCAAAAGAAAAGAATGGTATGAAAAATACATGATTTTTAAAGTTCAGAGAAATAGCAGCACTTTGTTGTTGGAATGAATCAGTTGAAAGAAGAATACATGATGATGGAGAAGAAAAGAGAATTTCTAGAAGACTGACCTTGACTCAGCAAAGCATGGGGTATAACACACAAGAGGATGCATTGCTTCACACAAAGGCAGGAATCCTTGGTCTAGAGTAAGAGTGAGGTCTCTGTGCTCATTCGCAGGTCACAGAATGGGTACTATGATGAGAGCATTGGAATAGCCCTATCTGACTCTTTCCTTTTCTTTCTGAAATAAGAAGCTGTAAATGAGAAATTGTAGGTCCTTCAGAAAGAAAAGCTATATGACAGTCATCAAGAGAAGGAGAGCGGAGAATGGATGGACCTAATGGACACGATAGGATGGACATGGCAGCAAAGATGCGTATGAGTTTGATGGGCTTTTGATGATCTCTTTCAAGAACCATAATTAACATAGACTGAGGAATAACTTAACCATTGTACAGGAATTCTCCAGCCGCATACCCCACAGGAAGACAGGAGCAATGGAGCTGCATACACGTATATCCGAATACACTGATTAATACAGGAGAGAAGTGGAGGCCTGAGAGGTAACAGAGGGAGCCAGAAGGTAGTCACCTCTTGGAGGGTAAGCTCTAAGGCTGGTACTGGGGCTGTGGAGAAGTGAACTGTCCTTTAGAAGGGAGCATGTGTATGCAGATGTTATGATGCAACACAGCATTTTTCATTCTCCACTGACAAGGATTCTCATCTGCCTGTCCCATTCCTCAGTATGAAGTAGGGCATTCCGATGTTGGCGAATCTTCATAATTATCTATACTCTCCAAGTAGTCTATGCTGATGGGCTCCAAGCTTCAGTGAAGGAAGAACTGCACTAAATTGTAATGGGAGAGCTACAAGACAAACAGCTTCTGCTACCTCCAACTTCAGCTACCCTCCAAACAACTTCTGTCTCTCTCTCTCTCTGCCTTTTAATATTTTGTTTTGATGCAGCATTTAACAACTTCTTACTATTGGACCTATGAAAATTCCCAGGAAGGCTGCTTTTAACAGCAGATGTTGCTGGAAATAGAAAAAAGGGGACTGGCAGAATAGAGACCAATAATTAAAGAATCCATACAATAGCCCAAAAGGGAGGTTTAATTTTAGAAAGCAAAATTAAACCTAAAATAGGGAAAAAATCAAAACCTCTAAAATCATAAATGCCAAACTGAATGCATTTTAAATGGAAGAATGCAGGCTAACTTCACATTTCCTTCCCATTTATCTTTCCCACGCATAAGCTCACAGCTCACATATTCACTCTCTCCTGAGTGTGACAGCCAATTCCCAGTACAGTCTACCACTTCACACACCATAGCTGATCATTTTTGTGTGCCTCTTACATTCTGTATGCCTGGCAGCGGCTTCCCTTTTAACATTATTTTTCCCCTAAAGATGGAATGGAAAAGAGGATAAAATGTTAGTTTAAGAGTGAAAGGGCAAAGATACTATGAGCCTAACACAAATCCACTTCAAGAGGGGGCAGATTATCAGGGCAGAAATCTCCCAAGCATTTTGTGAATGGTTGTAGGTTCTGGTAGTTGATTTGACTATTATCCATACATAAATGTCTTCACTCTCTGTCTTAACCAAAATTCTCCCAAAATGTATAGATATCTCAATATTTGGATATCTTAATGATTTTCTGAAGCAACAAATTATCAAGGAGCCAATCAAAATGCACAGTTTGAGGAAACAAGCATTTCCTTTATTTAAATTTTCCAACATATGCTGTATAATTCCAAGGTTCTGAATCTTATTCAGACTTTGTTGGGAAGACAGAGCCTGAATCACATAAAATGCTGTGTCTTGAGTGTTACAGCATAATCATTTTTTATTCTTAGGAAGCAGAGTATTCACAATAGCTTTGATCTATCTGGAATCTACTTTAAAGGGAAGCATACTATTGTTTTTGTCTCTCGTGTTTTTTTTCTGTACATACTTGTCCTGTGTCTTTCTCTCCCTCTGTAGTGACCTGGTTTAATCCGTGTGTCAACGTATCATGATAGACAGTAATCAAAACATTTACCAAGGATGGGCTGGGGATTTAGCTCAGTGGTTCCGGCGCCTGTCTTGCAAGTGCAAGGGCCCTGATTCAATCCCTGGGAACCACATAACAATACTGGGCGTGGAGACTCACGCCCAGCAGCAATCAGCACCACACACCACAGTGCCGGGAGTGGTGGCTCATGCCTGTAATCCCAGCACTCGGGAGGCAGAGGCAGGAGGATTGCAGTGATGTGAGTTTGAGGGTGAGCTCAGGGCCAGCGTGAACTACAAAAGCGAGACCCTGTCTCAAAAAACCTAAAAAAAAAAAAATTTACCAAGGTAGATTTTGTGCCAAATGTCTCCTTGTGTTCTATCACCGATTACAAAAGAAATTAAAATCATAGCTTCAGTTCTGAAGATGAGAAAATCTAGAGGGATATTACATGGCATAGATAAAGGAGGATAACACTGAAAATTCTGCATTAGTAAAACACACCTGACTCATGGGGGGTAAGACTATTGAAGTAAGTAAATTTTCTAGAGGGGTCAGGATTTGAATAAGGTAATATATAACAGAAAGAATGAAAAAATTTAACTGGGAGAGAAGACAGAAGGAAGAGAGCTGGACTCGGCTATGATAATTTGCCGAGTGTTTTTTATCCAGCAACATTTTTCCTTTAAATCAGATGAAGTGCTTGGGCTGACTGATGTAATACATGTTATTTATTTTCTCTTTTTAGATTGTATGATTTTAAGAACCTAAGTGTGTGAGCCAATTAATGCTGAACGTGTCCCCTCATCCCTTCTCTGGTTTCCTTCCTGCCCTCCTCCTCATTTTATCCAGAGGATACTCCTGAAAAGACCCCCACTTAGCATTCTTCCATGACTTGCAGCACGAATTCTAAATCCTTTGTATGGTCCCTGATTTGTCCTGTGCTGTGGGCTATTTCACCAGCTTTATCTTTCTCTGCTGGCTTTTCCTTTTTCTCTAAAACGATTTCCTTCCTTATCTGCCAGGCAAATCCCTACTATTTCAAGATTCAACACAGATGACATCTGTTTCTGAAATCGTCTTTTAGGTAAAAACATTAATCTTTTTCTGCTTCTTTACAACTAAGAAGACTCCTCTTTTATTTTCTAATGTGCATAGTTTTATACATAACAGCTTCAAACCTGACATGACTCAAATGTCCAGCAGCAAATGAATGAATGAACAAATTAGACATAGTCATTCAGTGGAACACCACTCAGCCATATAAAAGAGAGTGCAAAGCAAATGCAAAGAAAAAACAAATGAGCCTCAGAAAGCTGTCACGTGAAAGACACCAGAGAAGGTTTTCTATATGGTGCCACATTTTGGAAGTTCAGTAGCTTGGAAATTCACCTGTGATGTATTTGTTGTCATTATTGTTGTTGTTACTACAAAAAATTTTTTTAAAAAAGATCTCCTGTGGGTAGTAATCTACAAAGAAAAGAAGTTTATAGACCTTTATTCTGGAAGTCTAAAATCATGGAGCTAAAAGCTACTTGGCTTTGGGCCGGAGAGTTAGCTCAGTGGTTCCAGCGCCTGTCTTGCAAGCGCAAGGACTCGGGTTCCATTCCCCAGCAACCACATACAATATTGGGCGTGGAGACTCACACCCAGCAGCAATCAGCACCACATACCACAGTGCCAGGCGTGGTGGCTCATGCCTGTAATCCCAGCACTTGGGAAGCAGAGGCAGGAGGATGGCTGTGATGTGAGTTTGAGGCTGAGTTCAGAGCCAGCCTGAACCACAAAGCGAGACCCTGTCTCAAAAAAAAAAAACAAAAAGAAGCTACTTGGCTTCTAGTAAGGACCTCCAGCTGTATCTACTCCATGGTAGAAAAGCAGGATGTGAAAAACAAAATGAGATATGAATGAGTACAAAGAATTATGCATGCAGGAAAAGTACAAGGGAGGCTGACTTGATCTGCAGCAGTGTACTCTCATGGTGATGGATCTGGTCTTGAGAATGGAACTCACTATTATAAGGTCTAATCCAGTCTTGGAAGAGCTAACCCAATCTCTAGAGAAGGACATCGACTTTTTTCCCCCAAGGTGGTACCACTATGAGTAATTACTTCCCACCAGGCCCTGCCTCTTAAAAGATCCACCACCACCTCTCAGTACTCTTACTTGAATACCTGGAGAGAAGCTATATCCACATTGTGGTATTTATAGTCAGATATCTCTTCACTTCCAGGATAATTGATGAATCTCATGAGGAGAGTATTTTCATTTTTTATGAGGAATTGCCAAGCTGTTGCCCAAAGTGGCAGCACCATTTTGCATCCCTCCCACATGAGTGAGAGTCTAGCATTACACCCATATTGTTGACAAAATTTCAGTGCTATTGGTTTTCTTAGTTCCTTTTTCATTGTTGGGACAAAATACTCAACACCAACGACTTAAAAGAGGATAGGTTTATTTGGAATCATCATTTTTAGAGGTTTCAAGATCATAGTCAACCAACTTTAACATCACATTTAGCATTAGCAGTCTAGTGATCCAGTCACCCTTCCCAAAATCTCACCTGTGAGTGAATGAGGCTTTTGGAGGACAACTAGATACAAACCATAACATTGGTGTTATAGATTTGAGCCGTTCTGATTGTAATAAGTGAGTAGTAATATTGGATTTTTATTTTCATTTTCATTTCTTAGGTGATGTATAATATGAAGAATGCATCTTTTCTTTGCTTACTTGCCAACAATATGTCTTTTTTGCTGAAGTGTCTACTGAGGAGATCTTTGGCGTATTTTTTAAATTTCATATTGTTGTTTTAAGATCACTTTTATATGTCTTGGATAAAACTCTTTCATTGGATTTACCTTTTGCAAACATCTTCTCCAAGTCTGTGATTTGTCTTTTTATGCTCTTGACATTGTCTTTCATAATCTAGCTCATCAGTTTCATCTTTCATGGTTTGTCTTGTATAAGGTATATAAAATTCTGCCAACACATAGGCCATCTAAATTTTCTCTTGTTATTTTTAGGTATTTTATAGTTTTAAATTTTCTATTTAGGTCTATGATATGTTTTACATTAAATTTTGGAACAAAGTATAAGATCATGTCTAAAAGTATGCATTTATGTATACATATGCAAATATGTGTACATAAAATGATCCTTCTGGTGACCTACTTCTTTTGACCAGTTATATATATGTGTACATAAATATATACCTGTGTGTATGTCATGTAGATCTCTAGTTTTTCCAAAACAATTTATTGAAAAATCTGCCTTTCTTCATTATAATATCTTTGCTTTGTCAAATGTCAGTTGACTTTTTCTAATGTAGGTCTTTTCTGGCCTCTATTCTCACCAAAGAAAGCATAGATAGCAAATATGCATGTGAAAATGTGCTACTAACACACTGTTATGATTAGTGTAGCTTTGTAGTGGATTTTGAGTTTGGATAGTGTCAGTCTCCCAACTTTGATATTCTCCTTCAAAATTGTGTTGACTATTCTGAGTCTTTTGTCTCTTCATGTAAACTTTAGATTGAGTTCACCAATATTCACAATATAGCTTGTTTGGATATTGATTGAGATTACATCATTCTATAGAGCACTGGGGATAATGAGCATTATGACAGTACTGAGTTTCTTCTCCAAAAACACGTATCTCCATTTATTTAGGTTTTCTTTGGTTTTTATCATTAGAGTTTTGTAGTTTGCCTTCTGTAAGTTTTGTAAAGATTTTATTAGTTTTATTCCTTGGAATATCATTTTGAGGAGTTCTGACATAAATGGACTGTGTTTTTAATTCTAAATCTCACAAGCTTATTGCTGGCATATAGAAAAATGATTAACTTTTGTGTATATAGCCTTGTATCTTACAACCTTATGAAAATTGCTTATTAGTTCCAGGAAGTTTTATTGATTATATTGTATTTTCTACATAGACATAATGTCCCTTGCAAACAAAATCACTTTTTATTTCTGCCTCTCCAATTTTCATACCTTTTATTTGTTTTCTTGTTGAATTAGCCAGATCTTCTAGTATGATATTGAAAAGTATCAGTGTGAGGTGTTATCTTTGTCTTGTTCATATCTTAAAGAACAGGCTTCAAGTTTCTTAATTTTAATACAAAGCTAGCAGTAAATTTTCTTGTGTATATTATTTACCAAGTTATGGAAGTTCCCCTTTAGTTCTATTTTCTTCTGAGTGACTTTTATTTTTTAATCATGAATGCTTGTTGGATTTCATGAAATACTTTTTCTGTAACTCGTGCTGCAATCTTGAGGTTTTTCTCCCTTATCCTACTGATACAGTTGTTTGAATCACTTGAATTTTGATTCTTTCAGCAGCCTTGCATACCTACAATAAATCCTACTTGGTTATGTTGTATAGTTCCTTTTATAGAGTTAATGTAATAATATTTTGTTGGGAATTTTTGCAACTACATAAAGAAGAGCCCTTCATCTGTAGTTTTCTATTCTTGTAACACCTTTATCTTGCTTTGGTATTAGCATAACATTGACTACAGAATGAAAAAAATGTTCCCTCTGCTACTTTAAGAAACAGATTTAGAGAACTGATATAATTCCTCTTTGACTGCTTAGTAGAAATAAGCAGGGAACTCATCTCAGCTGTTCCTCTTTGCTTTGGAAGATTATTGGCTATTGACTCTATTTCTTTAATCAACTTAACACTGTTCAGAATGTGTACTTCCTCTTATGTAAGTTTTACTGCTGCGTTTTTAAAGGACATGACTGATTTCACCTGAGTCACCAAATTTGGAGGTTATAGAGTTCTGTCTTTTTTCCTCCTTTCTTTCTTTCTTTTTCTTTTTTTTTTAATCTTTATTGGTACATTAAATATACACATCATGATTGCACTCCATAATGGGGATTTGTACCAGTATAAGACACAACTTAATTCTCATTTTTCCCATAGCCCTACCCACTCTTTCTTTTTCTTTTTTTCTTTCCTTCTTTTTCATTTTAAAATTATTTTTGGATACTCTGCATTGAATCCAGACCCTTCTCACTGAGCTAAATCTCAAGCCACTTTTTATCTTTTATTTTGATACAAGAGCTTGT